>BOPP01000006.1:19181168-19195948 GCA_017312745.1 Gryllus bimaculatus | reverse complement strand
GGTGACGGTGGTACGGGTGAATGGTGATGGTGAGTAGTAGTGGTGGGGGTTGTGGTGATGGTGGTGGTGGTGGGATTCTGGTGGCGATGGTTATGATGGAGGAGCGAAGGCAGCCGCTGTGATGATAGAGGCTGCGATGGGTCCGGGGGGTCGTTTACGACTGCGGTAGCGGAGGAGTTGGCAATAGCCGCGGCGTCGGGTTAAGGGGTGGCGTTGGAGGCGGCGGCTGCTGAGAGGTTAAGGGCGAGGCGGCGTTTGCGCAGCGGAGGCGGAGGCAGCAGTCGCCGCCACCCCGGCCGCACCGCCGCACCTACGACCCCTAGAGGGAGGGCAAAACCATGCGAAATGGGCGTTGAAACTAAAAGCTATGGAATGTAGCAAAGCTGCATCATCAACTTCGTACTACTGGCCATTGTAACTTTCAATGATCGCGGGCAAACACGTTACTAAACCCTAACGATCCTGGGAAACTTAAAGAGTTTATGCTTGAGAGAATGAAAATACTTTTTTATTCTCGAAAAAATATATTTTGAACGCACGTTTTTCTCCAACCTAAAACTTATATTAAAGAAAATTTATCAAAGATTTATTTGACTATTAAGAAAGCAGCGGAAACGGATTCATTCAGAAAATTGCAGTAATTAGCTCAATGAAACATTAACATTGTTTTGCATAGTGGATATGGAGAAGCGCAAGAGTTCCTACATTCTCTATAAATGTGTGGTTAAAAAGTTTTTCTTACAAATTAAAAGGTATAAGAGTTATCCCTTGTCAATGACACTTTATTCACACGAAAATATTTCAGGAATAATACAACTTGAGTTGTTTTGAATGCACAAAAGGCGAATGAAGATCAAATTATATTTTAATTAATATTATTTTTATTAATAGTTAATATAATCATATAGTAATAATTAATTCCAAATCTTCGTGTGTGGAGTGTTATTTTCATAGTACGTTTTACGTTTTCTATAATACTTTTAAAATTTTTGGTTATTTTAGAAACTTTAGTACATCAAATGTAGAACCCTCCCTATATGAAAGGTACTTTTTATACTGTTATGTTTGTATCTCGTGAATACAAAAAGAAAACGCACGGAACTTCTGTAGCTATGTTATGTTATAGAATTTCTTGTGGTACTTGTGCCAATGACTCTTGATACAACGAAATGATATTATATAATTCGACAATTACTGTAAAACAACTTAAATACGTGTGTCTCTAAGTTGTTTTACTTCCAACTATCAACTATTAATGAAAATGTCGGAGGGGAAAACGCAGAGCAATCGCGATTTTCAAATATTTATGTTTAGTGGCTAATTATAAATGGGACATATTTGCAAATAAAAGGGATATCATTAACTCGTAACTGATTAAATATTATTATATTAAATATACATGAGATAATTTAAATGCTGTATTTCCATTAGTGATCTAATAATCCGTTTTTATGTTGTAGTTGTTTGCTCAAATGGTGACTTGTAGTGTTTTTGCTCAAATGGTTTCAACAATAAAATTAATGTTTTGCGAGCATCAACTTAATTTTCATACTAATAAAATACTTTTTATGCAATTATTATATAACTTTTTGAAACACGAAATATAGATCAAAGATGTTGAAGAAAATTTTGCCACTCCAGAAAATTTTGCCAATAATGTTATTTGAAATGCATATATATTTACATTATTGCGTACTACATACGTAGTATAGAGAAATATACGTAATGCTACAGCAGAAAACGCTGAGTTTTCAGCAGGAAAAAAATATTTTGTAGGTTCTCGATATTGAAAAATTGTATAACTCTTGTTCCTGTACGTAGTAATTGTGTTGTGTGTTATCTAAAACATGTAGACAAAAAATTCACGTGTTTTGGGTTCTCGATTTCAAAAAATTGGTTTAAAGCAAAAATCTGTCGTCTTCTCTCTGTCAGTCAACAATGCTCGTGTAAACCGTAAGCAGGACTTTCGCCAAAATTGATATTCCTCCATCGATTTGGCGCTTGAACTTAAAACGTATTTTAAATATTAGGGGTACTTCACCAAAATCTCAATAACAATATACATTTTTTTCAAAGGTGGTTCGAAATATTTGGTTAAATTTTCTTAATGTAGAAGAATTTACATATATAAATGATTCATATACAACTTTTATTAAATTTTTTTAATGTTCTAAACTAGAAAAGTTAAAAATTTTCGGCGTCTTCCTACAATTACAATATTGAAGATAGCGATGTTTGTTTACAATATTGATTTAAAATATTGTGAACGATATATGCGCAACAATATTGATTATATAGATTTTTTTAGTTAAAGAAATTTTTTTTGAATATCAGATCTTCAAATAAATTGCTTTGCAATATTTTGATGATAATAATAAAAGAAGTTTCTTGAAATTTTTGCAAATGTTTGAAATTATTTTCCTCTCTGGTTTTGCTTTCATTAGCGTGCCTTTCACGAGAGGTGATTCTGCAAAACGATATTAGCTGTATAGCTATATTATTTGTAAATCTCAAACAAATGATAGTTCATTTGAATTTTTAAATCAACATTCTCTACAAACTTGACCACGAAATAAGGCTGTCTTTCTAGAACTAGCACGACTCCTGAAGATGAGACCAAATCCCAGGTCTTGAAACGACGAGAACAAGAATGCGGATAAAGGTTAATAAAGTCGGCCTGGATGGCCGAGATCTCTAAGGCAGAAGAGCCGAAGTCGCCTCGTGACCGAAGTGTCGTGGATTGGAATCTCGCACGGGGCCTTAATGGTTGTGTGCGACCGTTACTGTTAACCCCAATGTCACTCACAGAGTTCGCTATATGTCCTGGTAGTTGAAAAGTGACCTTAAAAAAGCAAAACAAAGATTAATAAAACAAGGAAGATGAATAAATAGAATGAACCGTTTACGTGAACTTGTTTCTGAATGTAACACCCAACGAAACTTTAACCAGTGAAATGAATAAAAATCGGAGCACACCGCAAACAATTTGAAGACATTTCGTAATGTCACCTCATTGAGTTATTGATACCTCCACGTGGCGTTTTCCCCCACTCCGCCGCTCGCCGTGCGGTGTTCCTGGCGGGCGAGCGCGGCGCGCGGGCGTCGGGCGGAACCTGGAAGCAATCTTGAGGGCGGCTGGGCGCCGTGAGGCGCGGAGGGCGCGCGCCGCCGCTTTGTCTGCGTCGGACAGACGGCGCCGCGTCGCCGCTAGAACAAACTTGTGAGATTAGCAAGTTGCAGCGCTGAATGGCGGGGTCCCCGGTGGCGGGCCGGGCCCGGGGGTAGCCGGTGCGCTGGCAGGGTGGCGGGCGGCGGACGAGGGGCGACGTGGCGGGAAAGAAAAGTTACAGTAAGACGAGAGGAGGAGCCAGAAAGGGTTGGAGTGTTGATGGAGAAAGGACGAGGATGGCAGCGTACAAGGCGTGGGGCGAGCGTTGCAGGCAAGGTGGTGAGCGTGGGAGGAATGCGTGCGGGGCAGGGTGAGTTGCGCAGGTGCGGTTGGGGTGCATTAGTCGGTGTTGAACGGGTTTGAACGTAGCTTAGATGGGTTGAGAGGGTTGAAGGAGGGTTGAAGGGCGTTGTGAGGAATTGAGGGGGGTTAAGAAGTGTCGTGCATGATTATGATGGGTTAAACGAGGATGAGGGGGGTTGACGCAGAGATGAGGAGGGCTGAGGGGGTGGGCTGAGGGGATGGTTGAGAGGGTGGTTGAGAGGGTTGGGGAGTTGATTGGGAGTTGATGGGGATAAGGGGGTGAGGGGTGTTAAGGAGTATTGCTAGATATTGAGGGGTGTTGAGGAAGATTGATCGAGGAAGAGCAGAGTTGAGTCGGGTTGGGAGGGGGCAGGCCGTAAGGGGAACGGAGGCGGAGCGGAGCCAGAGAGGGAACAGAGTTGTAAATAGATGTATGACAACGAAAAATCATGACGAGACTCACCTACCTCCTCGTGAGTTATGGGAATTTAAGAGAAACAGAACCTTCTGTTATGTGACATTTAAGGTGTAGAACACTTCCGATCCAGAGAGAAACACTCAATTTCTAACCCCTACATTCTAAATTCAGAATGTTTTGAGACCCCGGGTTCATCTTTCTTTAACATCTCGGATTTCTTTCAATGTGCTGTTGAAGGTAAAAGAGACGTCGTAATTACTGTAATACGCAAAGCAACAAGGCGAGTAAAGAAAATAAGATAAGAATTCTACACAACTTTTTTAAATCGTTTAACATATGTTATGGAAAATAAGAAAATTATATTAAAAGAACTCTTTTGTATTGAAATCTTCAATTAGGTAATGAGTTACTTATTAATATTTTATTAAGAATTTTATTATAAAAACCTTTCTGGTGATATCTTTTGGTGATAGTTTCATCTTTCAACGCTTATTGGTGGCTCAGAAAAAAAAAGAAACCGTCGCCATGCATAATCAATTCGTGGAAATCCCCTCATTCTCTTACAGCCATACCTGCCCATCAACACGTTGCAACCTTATTTCATTATCTATTGATATAGATGACAGTTGTTCAATCGATGGAACATTGTAAATGTTGAATTAATTCTTCAAAAAATTAAATTTTCATCTACGTTCTGGAGGAAAATACTAGGACAGAAAATGTTTAAAATGTATTACAGTTTTGATACGCCTTGAAAACTGAAAATGTTTTAACACAGACTAGCAGAAAATGTTATATATTATTAAATAAGCGTATTTATTATTAAATATACATTTTCCTTCAATTACATTGCAATATATTCTGGGATCCTGCGGTGACTTCCCTATTGATGTTCTCCGAGTACCAGAATGGAACTGATATGCGACTATTAATAAGTATAATAAGTTAACAATTACAGTAACAAATAACTTCATTGATTAATTAAATAAATTAATTAGTTTAACTAATTCAATGAAATTAATTACATTTTCGTTTTCTCGGTATTTTAAATACAATACAGTAAAATTTTTGAAACAATTCTTGCTGTTCATTTCACTAATGTTGCTTGTGAGATGTAAAGTTGCATGAGATCAATATCAGCGGTGATTTGGCGTCGTGGTCAATAACATACCAATCCACGAAACCAGACTTTGCGGAGGTGCGACGATTAGCAACAAGTGAACGGAGTTCGCTTTAGCTGATGTGCTTTCACACATGGATTCACTTGGCGCCTAAGAGGATCGAGGCAACAGAAGTGGAAACCGCTGAAAACTACACGTAACCACTTCCTCCGCGGCTTCAACCACATCCGAATGGCAGGCGACGCCCGCAACCTCACTTTCCTTACAAAGCAGGCGGCACAAGTCGCGAGTTGATACGTGACACACTAGGAAAAAACGGATGCTACGTGTATAAATCACGGACCTTCACATGCAATGTCAATGAAATGCTCCCTTGTTTGTAATTTGGTTGAATAAGGCAACAATTGGCGACACATCATTTTTGTTCATGTTCAAACTGTACAACTTTCGTACATTTTCTTCGAACATTAAAACAACGCAACGATGTGGACACGCGTGAAAGACTAGTTTAAGTTTTAAAAGAATTTTTAAAAGAACGTTGAAAATTAAGTTTTTGATTTGGAAAGTGAGAGCAGAATTTTTCACAGATTTCATTAAAAAATTGAAATTCACGATATTCTTCTTATATAGTTTTCATTACATTGGAACAAAAATGTTTAACTGAATGTTGTGTTTTGTGTATTATACTTCCTAACTTCTCATAAAGTAAATTACATTCTCAATAGTAGCCTAAAGGATATCATTTTAAGTTTAGTTTTTAGTTCATAAAAAATAAACTTTGTTTATGAATGTTATTTTTGCATTTCATTACATGAGTCATTGTCTTCAATTACACATTGTGTTTTTTTGTGAAGAAAATTTGTTAATGAATAACACAGACCTACGATAAAAAATACTAGGGAATTATATGTAAACCCCATTTCAAACTTCCCACTATGCACTGACTCCCATATTACGCCACACATAAGGGGTAAGTGCCTGAACTTATTGTTTTACTTCTGGAAATTTCATTTGATATTGTTTTTTAAAAACGTTTTTACTTCAATTGCATTATTTGTATTATACCCCTTCTTTTTAGTGGGAAACAATTTTTAAATGTTCTTACGATAATCTCATTACATATGTTATTTTATTATTAGAATAATATTATTTATTATTTCTAATATATTGTAATTATTTGTACAATTCTAGACTGATGATGACGACAAAGCCGCCGAAAGTCAGCTCTCCCAATAACCCTAAGTTGACAAAAATGTCTTCAATTATTTTATTCTCAAATAATGTCAAGAAAACCTCATCAGCATTCCCACAATTTCTTATGAAGTATCTGGAAAACTCATAAGGATTTGTGAAATTACCTCAAATTTTCCCGTTTTCAGAAGCGCAGAAATGACATATTTTCAAAACGCCCGAAAATATTCAATGAAAATTGTCGTAAAGAAGTGGTTTTACTCTTCAATAATATTCTTACAGACATATTTCAATTCTTCTATCAAGGGCCCGAATCATTGAGAAAATGTGAAAAAATGTCAGTTAATAGATGGCAGATCGGAATAGGGAGAGGCAAAACCTCAACGCAAGCCCACACTCAAGATATTGGCTAACTACTTAGTAGGAGAAGGTTTATGCCATTCTTTAGCATAGCACTTTCTCGCGTACTGCTTACAGTATAGAGAGAGTTTTAAAATGTTGGGAAAGAACAGCGGTTTTTTGACAGGAAAACGCATATTGTGGAGTCCTGATATAGTAAAATTGTATAAATCTTGTTCCTGTAGAATATTCCTTCCTCTAACACGTGGTCAACTGTAGAATTCACATTTTTTTGAATTCTCGATACCCAAAAATTCGAATACAGCAAAATATCTCTCCGTTCGTCTCTCTCGGCAACTAGCGGCTACACCATAGGTAGGATATTCACCAAAATTAATATCCCGTGATCGATCGCTGTCGCGAACCTTTGAATTTGAAATCGATATTTTTTGGAGGAGCCTTCTATATGAAGCGCTACCAACAGTTTCTAAATTGTCTCAAAAATGGCTACTAATGTTTTCTTTGAAGTTTTGGGAACTAAAAGCGTAAAAAAATTGTTAAAATAGTGTGGGTCTTCATTTCGTTAAAAATTTTAATTTTTCGAAAATTGTAAAAGTTCAAAATTTTTTCGGCGCCTTCCTACAAGAACAATATTTAAGATAGAGATTTCTCTTAATGAAATATGTTGATCTAAGAATAAATAGTAATTTTAAAATAAGGTCATGTACAATTTTTTTAAAGGTGACAAATTTTACGTTATTTGACATAAAATAAATGCAATTTTTAAATAATTATTTTCTCAAAAAGTCTTATATATTTTTAAAAAGTTCTTCCTCTTATTGAGCAAAGAATGATACAGAAATCGGTGCTGGCCTCATTTTCTGTGATCTCTCCGCGTTGTCGAAAATTGCAAAAAATATAACAATGCGGAACTACAGTGTTGATGCTAGATATTTGAACAAAATTAAATGGGTTCTACAAAATTAGATCTACAAGCAAAGCATATTTTTTGAAAATATTAGCAGTTCTGCGCTATTTTTACAAATTTTCGAAACTGCAGATTCCAATTTTTTACACTTCTTTTGCTAGAATCTTCCAGAGGTTATCAGGTCGCAATACAATAACAAGAACGCCGCAACCTGGCTCATAATTTCTCATTCTAGAGCGGGATTTCTGGGTGTATAGAACGGAGTTTTTGACTGTCGAATTTGTGTTTATGTATTAATGTTATGTTTAGATGAATTAAATTTTCGCGCATAATACGCTACGATGTGTTTTACGACAAGTGCTTTATAAAAGAACAGAAATATAATTTTACGTAAACGTTAATAATGCAAGAAAATACGTGCTGTAGTAGCACTAATAGTTATTACTGTATGTACGTTTATACCATATTACACATCTTGCAATCGAGTGTCGCACCCCAAAGTAAATTAAACAAGTAGTACACATGTGCCCGCGTCGACCATCTATGAATCGAAGCCTACAATAACATTGCTGTGGGACACACGGGTAGGGCGGTTTTTCTGCTGCGTCTGCGCAAGGGGGAGGAAAGTACTTCACATGAAGAATTCATACCAGCCGTAAAAGGGAGACAACCTAACATTCGTATAAATCAACTTGATTCACACCCACTTTCCACCCACATATCTTACGACGCTTTTCTCGGACTGGCCCAGACATATTTTTTCTTGTGTCCAGTGTACTAAAGAAGAGTGATGGGAAGGGTTCAGAAACAGCAATGAATGTCGGTAAAGCGAAATAAAACTTCGGATAAATTGAATTACTTAATACCGCAGTAGGGTAATTTTTTATATATTACGAAAAAGAAATGAAAATAAACTCGTATGCAAAATATCCAAAACTGACATACACAATATTTTACGGAATCAGTTATAAAATACTGTAATATTTTTAAAAGTTAGTTTTTTAACAGTAAATATGAAAAAAATTGGTAAAAATAGCTCAAAATACACAAGGAAACTACATTGAAAAATAACATGTATCAAAAGAGTTCAGTTATAGTAATGGCACCTTTTTCTAAATTAAGGTAGAGCGGAAATGTGTCGAGTTTTACTTCAAATTTTGTAACATATGATTCAGATTATGAGGGAAAATAGTTATAAATTATCAGGTATATAAGTTAAAAATTACTGTGATATTATTGAAATGTTAATTTTTAACAGTCAAAATGAGAAAAATGGCAAGAATAGATCAATATATATATATATATATATATATATATATATATATATATGGGACTGTATTGAAGAATAAAATATCAACTGTGTTCGGACCGGAAGTGGACAACAACTGAGAGTCAGAAAGCATCAACTGAAGTCACTGCAATCCCTTAAACCGAAGGACCTAGGTTCGAGTTTTGACGGTGACAGTACACTAGCTTATCAGCTAGTTCGAATTCAATCGCTGACTGGAGGATAATTCCAGCGGTCGGTTGCTCTGATAGGTATCCGTGGTTTCTCCGATCAAGATAAGGCAAATACTGGAGAATTACCGTACCACATGTTCCACAGACCGCTCTCGATCTTCCCTTTCTCTTCCTCGTTCTATCCTCATCCCTTACACACACTTACACTTACATGCATTACATGACCACACATGCCTGGAGTCCGGTCGGGAGCTTAGAGCTGTTCCCGGCTGGGGTGGTGACCAGCAGGTGGGAGATGACTGGTTGGCCATAAAGCGGGGGAAAGCGCACCGCCACCTCCACATGCACTACATGTACGAGGCTAATGACCCTAGTAGTAGACGTGCCCGGAATCACTAACAAACAATCAATCAAATGTGTTCAGTTATAGTAGTTTTCCAGGTACAATGGAAATACGTCGAGCTTTACTTTAAATTTTGTAACATATGACATCGCTTTAAAGGCAAAACAATATTATACAGAAGAAAGTTTTTATTGGATGGGTTTTAGACATATGTGATCAACTAGCAGTGGTTTATAAATTCACTTTGAAATTAAAAGATCAAATTTTGACATGTTGCGAAGAAACCGATCTATTTTGAACACTCGTTTGAAACTAATACCAAATTCCGTGGTTTTCGTATAAGCAACTTTCCATCAAGCAACAGAGTTGACAACACTGCTTCATTAGTAGTGCACAGCAAAATATTGAAAGTTTTCATCGGTGATGTAACTATGAGAAAGTTAGCTCAAATCTTACAGCCAGAGAAAGGAGACAGGAAAAGATTATTTCCTACAGCTTGCCGACCAATGACATTCTCTCTCATATTTATACGATTCATTCTCCATGATTTTAGAAAAGACATTGCCAGACGCGTTGGAAAATGAAAGTCGAAAATTCATACAACATAATAAGAAAATCTCACGCAATGATATCATGATATTTCCTAAATAATAAAAAGCACAGAATTTTGAACCCTAATTTATTTGGCAATACTTAGTCTATCTTTAACATACGCTTTCCCTGCTGCATTGGACTAGGCTACCCTATAAAACATGGAAACTGGAAGGAATGGGTTGCGTCCCGAATCTTCTCTTTATCGTAATGCTTGTTACTCATATATTTTAAAAAGTGCATGGCATCACTTAAAGATACAGAAATTAATCAATTTATGCAGAAAATGTAAAAGCTACAAGAATCAATGACTGAAAAATCACTTCGATAATTTTGACGTATCTTCAAATTTCGAGCAGGAAGAATGCACGTTGAATGTTAGAGTTTTATGGTGTACAGAGAAGGGGGACGAATACCTGGAACGGGGCGGGGGGCGCTAGCAGACTGAAAGGCCCTTCTCGCATTTTTTCATGTCGTTCATTATAAAGTCTATTTAAACGCATATTAAAGAATAAACAAATAAATTATGAAGAAGTTTTCGTGTAGTGACTTGCCTTATTCCAGAAGAGTTTATTACTCTTGAAAAAGTTCTTTGTAACAGTAGGTAATGTAATGCGAATTCTAAAAGTTCGTGTCGAGCGAGCAGAAACATATTAAAAAAGTCCTTTTAGGATGATAATGACAGTGAAGATAGGAAAGAAGGTCCTTCTACTTCTTCTGCTGAAGGTCTCTACGTACTTGCTTCTATCCACGTCGAGTTGAGCAAGGAACCTATTCTATGCAAACGAATGGGGGTGGCGGAGCAGCTCTCATGATTTTAATTCTCATTGGTTCTACCCACTTACTGGCTTACCTTAAAGCTTTCCTCGTAGAGAAAATTAATACCGCTCTGTAGTCAAACAATAACTGTATTTACTTGCCACATCGTGACCACAAACACGATCAAACTATTCCTCCTCGTTTACATGAGTCTCATCTTGCAGTATTCCCACATAAAGTTTTAAAAACATTGAATGGTGAGTAGGCAGTAAACGTGACAAGGGGTTCTTGATTCTTGAAACTGCAAGTCTTACTTTAAGTCGTATGATTCGTCATAACTGGAAGCTGAAACGAATGATAAAGTACAAATTAATTTTTCAGGAAATTTGCTGTGGTCGATGCTTCTGATCAATTCCAGACAACTTCCGGAGCAGCGCCATATTCGACAGGCCAAGGACCTCACGATACTTCCCACCTCCCCCTCTGTCCCATTTCCATTTTTCCTTTCGGGGTGGCGGCAAGATCTGTTCATTATTTCTAAACGGCACCCCTCTCAAGATTTTCGAAAGCTCCTGCAGTGCTTAGTCTTTGAGGATGTGAAAGGTGTGAGTGGTGTGTGTGAGTGGTGTGTGTGAGATAGTATGTTAGATAGATAGAAAAAGAGAGAGAAAGAAGGGAGAGGGAGAGAAAGAAGGGAGAGAGAGAGAGAAAGAAGGGAGAGAGAGAAGGGAGAAGGAAAGAGAGAGAGAAGGGAGAGGGAGAGAGAGAGAGAAAAGGGAGAGGGAAAGAGAGAGACATAAAAGGGAGAGGGAGGAGAGAGGGAATTTTATACAAAAAAAACTCCGTAAATAATACATTCCTTGATTGTTATGAGACTTTTCAGACAACAAGAAACTCCTTATTTTCTTCATAACTTCAGCAAACCTTATTCTTCAGCATAATTATTCCAGTGTCGTGATTTTATGAAGACTCCCACTGCACAGAAAGTACCCGAACATCAGGTCAAAATCCCTGGCGGGTTGAAGAGCCGGAGAAAGTCGTTCCGTCTCCTTGGTCTTCCCTCCTGCGCGAATGGCACCGAAAGAGTTGAGTGACGTCAGCGCACGAACCTCATCAATGCAAAGGAGTAGCGGTGGTGGAGGCGGTTGTAGCAGGCCATGGCCCATTACGAGCTCAGAGTAATCCCTTCGTCGCACAGCAAATTAATTTCGTCGAAGAAGAAAAAAAAGAAGCAGCAGCGGCGGCAGGGGCGTTTGTCCTTGGAAGTGTTCGCGTTGAAAAGAAACTTTCCACAAAATTAAAATTTCCTGTCGCCCCCTCGGCTGCATGCTCCGACGAGGACGGAAGGAAGGGAAGCCCGGGATTATGAGTATTATTACAAGAAGAAAGAGCGCAATGGAGTGCGTGCGGCAGGAGATTATCTTCGCCGAGGAGTCTCTTTCCAAGTCGACTCCGAGTTGAGACAGAACTCGATGAGGCGAGATGTGGGGCTAGGTAGAAATGCTGAAAGCGAAAATTTTCCGAAAGCTGTTGTGGAAAGACGAAATATTTCATTTTTTCTCGTTAATTAACTAAGGTTGAAAGTGGGTGGTGAAAATGGACATAATAGTTGTTTATGATACGAGTGGTAAGAGTAAAATTTGAGAGGGGGATTCCTAGAGAGCAAAATAAAATCATTTTTAACATGTGTGACAGATACTATTTTTTAAAAACAGTTTCTGTCTTTCATTTTATTTTAATTTAATTTAAGTACGATACATGAATGCAAGTAAGAGCTGAATTGGTAAGACCAATGTATTTTGTTTTGTAATACAACGTCCTCCCGTTGTATTACAACTATGGAGTTCCACAATATTTCTGCAGAAGCCACGGAGTGTACTTTGATTTCTTAGTTGCTTTCACCGATTTATCTGAACACACGTCGTAAATTGTTACACTTTTAGCACTGGTGCTGGGAATTGAACTTATAGAACGCCATGCATACTCTTAAAAACAGCTTTTCCAAGTGGCTGCTGATGCGTATTATTAATATTAATAAATAACCGCTGGGTCCTAGGTTGAGGCATCGATTGAGGTGAATGTTTTCTAGACTGCTGAAAATATGGAATGAAGACCGTCTGGAATAGAGGTCTAAAGGCTGTGTATGCGCACCCATTCTTTTACAATAAGCAAGCGAAAGGACTGAAAGAAGATTTGAGGCGTAAGCCCACTTCAACTCGACGTACAGATCACGACCGCATGTGAATTGTCATAATTGACCGACGGAAGAAGAAATAAACGATAGACAGCCTGTTACGCCGCCGTGGCACTGCCGCCCCCTCCCCTCTCCGCTCGGCCGCCGGACCGAAGCGCAATCCTCTCTTTGTCACCGCGCCGCGGCTTTGCCCCCTCTTAGCACGGACGCCCCCTTGTCGCATGTCGGCTTTATTACACCCATTTGCGCTTCCGCGAAATTGCGACCACCCCCAGCCAGCCGGCTCGACCTAAGTGCACCGCGCGGCCCCGTGGTGCTCTCTGATCGGCAGCCTTTTCCCACGCGGCCAGAGCACCCCCCCCCCGCCAACTCGTGTAGCCACCCGCTCCAGGGAGGGGCGGGGTTTATATATTCGTTGGCACAACCGGCCAGCAGAGACACACAGACATTCATGGAGAGTGATTGAAATGTGATAGGCGAGGCTGGCACGCGTCTTTCACGTCTGGCTCGCTCTGACACATGTCACATCATCAGGCCCAGACTGCCCACATAGCCGTTGTCGACACCAGGGTGCCATCTCGCATTCATTCAGTTGAGGCTGTCCCCCACATAGACTGGACCCGACGACCGCGCCATTTGGCTGCGGTCATCGCGTCCGGGCTTTGCAGCATTCGCTCAGAGGCGCACTGTCGTGGTTTCAGCGACCGTCCGACGCAGCGAGACATGGACCGAGCTCGCGCCTTCAAATAGCAGTACCTGTCTGCCTCTTGCTGAGCTAACGTCTCAGGTTCATACCTCGCAATGACATTAATTCACATTAATGGATTGAACTATTTCTCTCTCATCAAGGGGATCATTTATTGATTGAGTCATTTTTGTGTCATTAGTAATATCTTCATGTATACTGATTAAGTTTAGATTTAGTTTTCTGTAAACCTTTGTAGCAATTCATCGGGCCCGCACGCATTTTTATATGTAGTTTAAAATTGTTTTGTTGCATTGTCCTCTCTCAGATTGTAAGTGTCATTTCCATTAATCCAAGAGCACTATAGCATTAAATTAATATTTTAAGCATTCCTTTTCTATTCATTTCGGCCTATCCCATTCCTCGTTACTGACTGGTCTCCCAGCCCTTTATTTAGTTAGCCTAGGCTACATCGCCTGAGCTACCGGAAGCCGATAATTGTGTCTGTGGACCGTCTGCCCAACTGTACGGTCCGCCTGTTGGCTCATCAATTTGTGCGTGCGCCGTTGTTTGAGGGGTGGTCCCTTGTAGTGGTTTCACCGCTACCTCACGCCGCCCCGCTTTTCTCGAAGCGTCCACCCAATGAGGATCCCCGAACTGAATTGTACGATTCCAAAGTCTGTTATTTACTACAATTTTACTATGTACGTCTTCCTATCCTCACATAATAGAGTCAGATCACAGCTTCCACCTATAAAGAAAATACTAAAATACATCCGTCCGCACCTGCGCAGATCATTCATATTCCCCAATACCCTCCACCACAACTCCCGTAATATATTTTAATATGTATGACTAACGCAATAGACTAGCCAGAACAGTTGACAAATAGACTCTGTTATCTCAAGAGAATGACCATTGTCTGTATCTATGTGAATGCAATCCAGATTCATCTCTGCTACAGAGCTCTTCGTCTGGCCATCTGGTAGCGAAGAACCTGTATAATAAAATTGACCGATAATGAAATTTGATCGTCATGAATATCATCTGATGAAACGGTTGCACCATTTAAAAGACAGAATTTTACTAACGTGAGCTGATAACCGGGTTGACCTATAACTAAGGATACATATCCACCGTACACGGTAGACCTACACAAGTTGCTTCCTGAGTATCGAGGATTAGAGCTCCTCAGTACATGTAAGCATCAGTGTGTATTAAATCTAGTCATTACGAAGACTCCGATGTGTCGCCGTGCTAGTGTATCCTCATCATACA
>BOPP01000006.1:19161776-19174134 GCA_017312745.1 Gryllus bimaculatus | reverse complement strand
TAATAATAATAATAATAATAATAATAATAATAATAATAATAATAATATATAACTGAACAGAACTGAACGAGGTAAAACCTAGAACATGTAAAAATTAGTTTTTGTTGACTATTCGAATGTACTTGCATTTGAATACATTAACTTATTCTTATTATCTCTCTTTTGAAGTTAAGTTAGAAGGTATGGTATTCCCATTAAATCGTATTTAAAAAATAATTGATTATTTCTTGTTTCATGGCGAGCAGTTAAACGGCCATTTTCATAACTCACATTATTGATAAATACACTAAGTAACTGAATGACTGAAGTAACACAACACAAAACGAAAACGACGAACGAATGCGCCATCAAACATATTTCGATCACTAAGAAAATATGTTTATATAAGATGGAATTTAGTAAGAGAATAAACATCAAATAGTAATACGTAGCGAAGAAAATAAACATAATACAATTCTCAGTTAGTCAATAGAAAAAAATTGGCAAACATATTTTCGTGTGATGTCACTATTCATCGCCTCGCGCCGCATCAGCTTGCATGTACACCCCCTTCTGGATTTGGAGGGGAAATGTGTGCGGAGTGAGGGGAAGTTGCTCGTGCCCGTAGGAGCACCGAGCTTCCCAAGTGGGGCACGTAGCTCCTGCGGGCGCGGTTTGAAGTACCCACTATAAGCAATGGAAGGAAAAGCTATTTCGTAGGGTTAAGGAAGATTCTAATAATTTAAGTTCTAAACGATGAAACAGAAACTGGGAACTTAAAGATAGAGAAAACAAACTGCGCTGCGGTACGTTGATTACACATCCCCCGTTTATGATTGTGTGTTCTGTCATGTAAACAATTCTTTGTCACTCATTGATGCAAAATTGAATTGAGGAGCTTGGTCGGTGAACAAGTAGAAATGATACGTAGAAATTTTCATTTATTTGTCAAACGTAGGCTAACTTGTGCTCGAACCGGTTTATTCCCTGTTCTTCTTCTCATTCCACGAGCTGAAGAATGTTCATATAAGAGCATATCATATAAGAGCATATCGAAAGCTGCTCTTATATTAAATACTATTGTTGGCAATGACAACGTCTATAATTATTTCAAGAAGAATGTTCGCTAGAATCTGTGTATTTATGTAATTGGATTGCGAGAAAATTACGGTTTAAAAATTCATTTTTAAGAAATATTATTTCGTATGTGAAAGTATGAAAGTAACAACACAGATTGTTTAAATTTCAGTATTTATGTCCTGTTCGTTTACATTCGTTTGATGTCTTAATTCTCACGCATACATAGTTTCATCTGCTTTTCAATATCATTTGTACATTATTACGGTATTCTTTTTAGCAATAATGTTTTAGTTCAAATGATATTGGAACAAATTAAATTATCCTTGAAAATAATCCTAACTTCCAATACCACGGACCAAGGTGACCCTGAGACACTTGCAATTGGCGCTCCAGCCCATGTGACTGTTGGAAGAATACATTTCACAGAGTCATGAGGTCTTCGATGATGTTCAACTGTATTAGAACCTTGTCAATACCCCTCTTGTTGCCTGAACGGATCATAAACAACTGTTAATGCGTTATTACAGGCAGTCGTAACGGTCAACATACTCGTATATCTATGACCCGCTGCCATCTGCCAACCGTTCTGGGAATGAATAGGACATTAGAAATAGCTCCACTGTTCTCTAGCGTCCACAACTTCCACGCTCACATCGGACACCGGCGATTCGCCCCTTTGTGCTTCTCAGCGAGTCCTCCTGGTCTGCGCTTCGTGTGTGCGTGCCGTGCTCTGGCCTCCGCCGTCGGCAGCGTGCCTCGGTAATATCTGTTTGAGTGGTACGGCGTTCAATACGGCGAAACGATCATTGCGTCTCCTACGATGCGACTCCACTTGCACACACGAGTCTTCGAACTGCTATCGAACGCGTCTCCAAGGCAAACCACTATTTCCGCGAATGGAAACGGAACAACGCGAATTTGCAGAACGCACTCTAGGACGGTCTTGTACACGTGGTCGGGTTTTGTGATAGGACGCTTCCTTGCTATGTTAGTTTGCGCAGAGGAAACTGAAACGGCCCATTTTTGCAGGGGTCAAAATTTGAAACATCCCCAGCGAATTCCATTTATTTGAAGAGTCACTTCCAAGTTGTAGCTTACCTATTTATGAATTGCTTCTTGACAATGATTTTGATGAGAAATGTCAATTACTACTATACAATTAATCATTTTTAACATTGTTCTGGGTGGGTTCTTAGTTGTCACAAATAAGTCATCGACTTCGAGTCAACCGTTTCTTTTTATGAGAAATATGAGTCGTTCTCAAAAACATAAATAACAATTTAATAACAAGACTTCCATCTTATAGATTCGCATCTTACATTAAGTTCCAACAACTTCTCAAAACGCTAAGAAGTTACTCCTGCTAAATCATGCTGACTACTACTTGAAACCCACATTAGTGACGTACAGAACTAACAGGAAACAGCTGACAATCTACGTTAAGAAACTTTGTACGAAATAAATGAGTGTTTGGTAAACAGAGAAGAAATTCGCGCAGAGAGAAAATCTCCGGAGCGCCAACTTTAAAATGTATAATCCTTGCCTCTGAAACGCCTTCAAAGAACATCAAAATGCTCTGTTAAAAAAAGGCGCCAAATTTAAAATAATTTGGCCGGCAATGTGCCAACAGTATTCATTGTATAATTCAAGTTACATTTAATTCTTCTTGTAAAATGTTTTATTTGTTTTCAAGTAACATATATCGTATGTAAATAAATAAAAGAGTTGGCTCCCTCTTGATTTCAGCTCCACGCCTATTAAAGCAGCTCAAAGTGGCGCCTCATTCATCGCCATCTCTTCGTAAGAAGTTGCAGCATCTCCCAATCAACGTAACCTACGGTGAACTGATTTGGTGTTGGAAGTCATCTGAGAGGTGTGTAGAAATGCATCTGTGACCTCAGACCATTCATGAAAAAGACAAAGAAGTTTCATTTCTTTCTACAGAGGTGAAAGTGAAGTAAGCAAAGCTTGTTTTGAATGTTATTCAATAAATGCGAGTAACGGAGAAAGAAAACAGTGAAATGGTGGGTGATGTGTACAGTAGGCTCACAATGTAGTATGTGGATTCCTAACTTCTCGACATTCAGGCTCCATGTTAATCACCTAGGGGTATTTCCTAGAAGTTTGTAAACGCGTATGAATGCGCCAGTAAAATTTCATAATTTGAAAAGGGCATTGTATTTTATTCATTTCGTATGGTTTCATAATAAACCTGAAATACCAGCTAACCAAGAGAGCGAAAATGAATCAATATGCTTGGAATGCTGACAGAGTGGGAAATTTCATGAATATGAAGCTCCGCGCACAGGATAGGCTATTGTGCACGTAACATTTTCATTGAATGCCACAAACTTGCACGATATAACGTCACCAACATCTGTTCGTTACCTTTTCAGGTAGACTACATGCCAACCACTTGTCAGAAAGAAATACATGTTTTGTCGATTTTTCTTTCAAAAAATATAATAGGATATGGAATACATTTGTTACTACTTCTACAATTTAACGGTTATATTTGATTATAATCATGCCTGTATTTCAATTACTTTAATTAGGATTCTACTTATCATGGAAATTATTGAACAGCAACCCATTTAACATGGATCAGAGCCCTTTGAATATGATTATTTTCGGTCTTTCGAGTGTTTTGCTTATTGTTTTCAGTTAACTAAACATTCACTTTGTGTCACAAGTAAACAAATGAACAGAGGACTTCGCTTTAACGATTATTATTATTATTATTATTATTATTATTATTATTATTATTATGTTATTATTCTTGACTATCAAGGAATTGAGATCCAATCTTATCCTGTTTTGTCTCCGACCATGTTTTCTTTAGAAAATCCATCTATCATTTATTTACGTGTTTACTTTTAATATTGACTTTCACACTTTTTACTATCCAACATTTATCCTCTAGCAAGCTACTTATGTAGTATAGAGAAACTATTGAAATTCCACATTGGAAAATTCGTATTGTACTAAAACTCTTTTGTTGTAATTATCGACTAACGCAACAAAATAAAGGAACGATAAGTCACTCCTCTCGGAATCGTAACTAACGTTAAGTACTTAACAGTCCGTCGTCCTTTAAAAACTATCGAAAAAAATGAGTTGTAGCAAAATTTGGCGTGTATGCACTTATTCAAAGAAAAAAATTATAATTCTATGTTTTTTTCTTATAGAGATGATGGCATTAGAAGCAGTGAATGGCACATGTCCCATAACACAAATTACATATTCGGTTTATTTCAAACCAAGGCGCTGTTTATCTGCCAATAACTATTCTTGATTTTCCTCTTTTTTTATTTTGACAGCTTTACCATTTTGTATAATGAACTCAGAAAAAATAAAGGTTAATTTCGGAGACATTACATGTAGCGACACACAACACCATGTTGGAATCAAATCCATTTCCCAAAAAATATGAGTTCTCTCTAAAATACGCACTTCTAAAACATTTTTTTAAAAGTGATATATTCCGTTTGCCTTTATTTTTATAAGTGTTTTTCTGTTTTGATTCGTTTCTTTCACCTTACACCTCCAATTATTGTTTTTTATGTGATTTCATTTATGGCTTTTCAAGTTATAACGACTAATTTTACATTAATCTTCTTCCTCTCTGTTCATTTTCGCTCCCTTCTCCTTGAGCGAGGATTATGTATTTACACTCACAATGTTTTTACTTACTAGTGTTTCTCGAATTTATATTTTTAACCTTTTATCTATTTTAATACATTCTCAGTTTAAGATGTTTTGGTAAGTTCTCTCCCATCAATTTAAATATAAATTGAACAGAATATGTATTTTTTCTTACACGTGTTTATTTCATATTTTCGTCTCTGATAACTATGTAATTTTATTTTAATACTCTCATTCTAAATCAGGTAATCAATTTTTTTTTCAGATGAACAAATTAATTTCTGCTCACATTTGATGATTTATGTAAATATTACGCGAAACGTCATGTTCCCGTGTTATATGGCTAACAAAATGTTTTTTTGAAAACATGTTTCTTGAGAGTCAAAACAGCGGCGATGTAATGATTAGCGTATCGGACTGTTGGCGGGTTCAAACCAGATCGACGCCGTGGATTTTTAAGGGCGAAACATTTTTAAGGGTGAAGCCGGCTGTCCCATGTTAGTAGATTTACTTGCATGCCCTCAAGCCTAAAGGACGCCTCTGAGCTAAATTCAAATCGCAAGTTTCGTCGCTGACGAAATACTTCCTTTCTCTGCCAGTTGGTGAAAGGAGAGTAGCGAAATTTGCGTGGTCAGGCGGAAGAGCGGGCCTGATGACCCGAGTCTCGTCACGTAAAAATACAGCATTACTTCAATTCAAAAAAGAAAAAAAAGGATACTCAAGTGTTGAATTGTCAACTATTCTAAGGATCATTAGAGTGGACTCCGTTTGGATCCTGCGCGTGCGGGGCGGCGCGCACTGCGCCAGTCCCTTGGCCGCCAAGGGCTCCGCCAAGGGCTCCGGCGGCCAGATTGGCTGCGCTGGCCGGCGCAGGACAATGGCCGGCGCACAATGCGCAGTCGATAATGATACTGCCCAGCCGCTCGCTCCACATGGGCCGCGCGCGCAATTTTATCCCAGCCCCCTCGCCTCCACCCCCCTCCCACGGCCAGCGCGAGGCGGGAGGCCTACTACGTCAGAGGACAAGAAGCGGCCAGGGGGAACGAAAAGGAACTGGCGGTGGGACAATGCAGCACACACACTCTCGTAGTGATGGCATACGTAGCATAGAGAAACGTATGTAATGTTGTGAAAATGGTGGTTTTGGAGGAAAAATCGTATTGTAGACTCCTGACACCCAAAAAGAGAATCATTCTTGATCCTATATGTAGTATATTACTTGTTTGAAGTTTCCTAAACACCCAAAAGTTTGTTGTGACAATGCACAAAATTATGCATTTTCAGAAACGCTCAAATGACATTTCTTTAAGAATACTTGCAATCGAACAGAATTTTTTATTCAATTGTAGTTTTGTTGCTGATAGGTAGAAGGTGGTACTAGGGGGTGCAATATCAAAAAACAAGAATAAATCGAATAGAAAATTAAGTAGTAAGAGAACGTATGTGTCACTCTGCAGCACCACTAGTTTGTAATTGCGATTTATCAGTGTTTTAAAATTGTAATATATTTTAATATATACTTAAAGAATACCACCTGTATTTAGTACATGTACAATAAAATACCGATATTTCGGTAAAGCAAATTTTCTTGAACAGTAAGCAACAAGGTGAAAAAGAAAACAAAATTATTTATTCAAGATTTTCGAATTTCATAGTTTGCAATATACCATCAAGGTAAAGTGTCAAATTCTGAAGTATCCCTGGGTTTTGATTAGTACATAAATGTGTTCTTTATTGACGCTTAATAAAAACTTAAAACATACAAAAGGAAAAATACAAAAGTACTGGAATTAAGTCTTATGCATCAGTAGCAGACAATTCACATTCATGATTGAACAATATATTATATTTTTGGTAGGATAGGAATAAAAGTGGAGCAACGCGATAATTTCAACGGTAGTATAATTAAATGGATCGTGGATAGCATTTAAATAAAAAATGAATGCGGAAACAAAAGCAATTTTCGTGCGTTACACAAAACACATCAAATTAGTTAAGTTTAATCATTGCATTTTTAAATTTACGTTATTTTGCTGTTTTTGTTAAGTAAAGCCTATGCTAAATATTATGCTCATTAACCGCTCATTTTGAAACACAATGAGGGTTTCGACAAATACTACAAAAAGTAATTAATTCATCGGATATGCGTTTGGTGATTGTTTCAGGTAACGAATTCCATTATAATCTAGCACTGATACAGAATGAATTTCTCAACATCACATCAAGACACATTTCATTTTAAACAAAGTTTCTAAGCTATTTTTTAAGGCATGACTATTTTTATATGAAACTAATTTATTACCACCTGTATATTGTAAAAACAAAAATAGAAGGTGACTAACAACATTCAAGAAATTAGGCGAATTCCATGAAAATAAATGTTGATGAGCATAGATAGTTAAGATAAATGGTGTTGTGACGACTTACTTTTGTTATAGAGAACTTAATGTATCGTCTTTTAATGTAGTAGACAGTAAATGTCGATAATAATTGAATGTGAAACCAATTAATTGGTAGAAAAAGGTGACGAAAAGTAGTAAAGAAATGCACGGGAGGCGATTGAGGAGCTCGTGTAGAAAATCTGTCAAGTTAGTGACAATACAGTGATCATTAGTCACCTAAATCTAAACAAAGTAATGAGATAAGTGATTTTACTCCCAAATGAAATTAAATTTTTCAGTCAAATGAGCACGTAGATGCAATAGCAGGAAAGTGATTTTCACACCACGTATTTCTTCAATTACAGGGTGTTTTTTGTGAAGTGAAAACCGGATTTGCTTACCAAATTGGTTGATTTATTGATTGGAGTTTCCGGGAGCGTCAACGGCTAAAGTCATGTGTCCCGTTAGTGTAGTGAATGTTTTATAGAGGGAGGTGGAGGTGATTTCCCCCCGCTGGATGGTAAGATCGGGAACCGACCTGTACGTAGGATTACGGGGTTTTCCCTAACTAGGTATCACCCATTAGCGGCGCCCCACCTCAGCCGGGACAAGCTCTAAGCTCACGACTGGTCTCCCTATGTGTGTGAAAGTGTAGTGCATGTAAGAAAGAGTAAGAAAGAGGTGAGGATAGGACAAGAAGAAGGACGGAAAGATCGCGCGCGGTCTGTGGTCCGATTGTTAGGGCCCTGCTTCGGCAATTCGCCTGGTATTGATTGGAGATAGCACGGAAAAAATACAGATCAGAGCAGCAGGTCGCTAGAATTCTCCTCCAGACAACGGATGAATTCCACCTAGCTACGTAGCTAGTGGGAAATCTTTCCACCGACAGAACTCAAACCTTAGGACATCCCGGTTAGAGCCACTGCAAAGACATAAGTAGATACTCTGAGCCACATAAGCCGGTGCTTAGCAGATGCATTGGCTCTCAGCACGTAAACGGGTCAACCAGAGCTGTATGCACACCGCCTGGAAGCGCTGACGGGCACTGTCGTATGTGTGAGTGCGTGCGTGCGAGGCGGCGAGCGTGCGCACGTGAAAAATGCAGCAGCGGGCGGGGGGCAAACGCGGAGCCGGACGGGCAGCGGGCGTCGGAATTAGCGCGGACATCGACAGCAAATCGACGCTTCCTGACATTCGAACGCAGGCCCTCTGCCCTTTCCTCACAACCCCGGTGCGACTGGCCACCGCCCCCATTGGTTGGATACCGAGAGCATCCAGCGGTCAAATTTGCCTAAGCCGTTTGCCTCGTACCTCCCTAAAAAGGTATCGCGTTCCGTTTCCCTCTTTAGTGTAAGGATTGGTTTCTGTGTTTATCATAGTCTGCTTAGTATTATAGTAGCAGTAGACTATTCCCCTTGTCAAATTAAAACGAACAGTGTTTAACTATACATACAAAATGCCGCAATCAGAGCGGTGTATCTCAAAACGTTTATCGCTTTTTCTATCCGATTTCTCTTACCGCTTCTTCCTCTTCCTACTGGCCAATCGAAAACGGTGACTCATCTATCTTAGGGGATGGTATTGTACATCGATTGCAATGTCAATGATAAATCACTTTTGTGCTATAACATAATCTATATCATTTAAACATAGCTTTCTGTTATTTTCTATTTTTGACGCATTTTGGAACTCTGCAAGACATAATTTCAATCGTGAAATTGGAAATTGGAATTGGAATTCACTACCTCCTGGTAAGATTATAGTTGATCCACTTCTGTGTTTTCAAAAATATTTGTGACCTTTTAGAGGAGAGTTAACTTTGAAAACCACCCTTGTGAATTATAGATACAAACGTGAAATCTCCTACAACGATAATATTCTTGCCCATGTGATTGATCATTGACAAATACAAAAAATGTTAACGTGTGTTTGAGTTTTTCTCTGCACTGATGCGAGAACATCTATTTTCACTACGTGTGAATGGGAACTAAAACATGTTTACTTGTTCCGAAACATCGGATGAACAAAGCGGAATGCAGTTGGGGTATGTCTTCTCAGGAAACGAATAGTGAAAGTGGTTAGCTGGGTAAGGGAAGGTGAGGGAAAACTGATCGCGGGATGCAGTCGGGCGATTCGCGGCTTTCACACTGCCTCTCCGCTTCTCCTGCAAACCCCTCATTTTTATCACTTCTCCATCTCCTCATTCCGCTTCCTCATCGCATTTCACTCTCTCTCTCTCCCTCTCCCCCACTCTCTCTCTCCATCAGCCTCACAATCTCAACACAGCTCAAGAATACTTCCTCCTTACCCCATCCCCTTAGCGGTCTCGCCTTGCCCTTGTTCCCCACTTGCACATTCTACATCATACCCACGCTATTCTACTAAATTCTGTGCATTGTCGGTTCAGATAGCATAGGGTAACAACCGATGACACTGCAGCGACTCAGTCCAGGAAGTGCTAGGATTCGAGACCCGACGTCGCGAAATTTTCGACACTACCAAATAGGTAGGTCGAGTCAATGTATTGACTAGAGGAGACTTCTAGCGAACGGCTGCTCCACTGCTAGTTTTCCGTGACTTTTTACGATCAATACCAGGCGCACTGTGCAGCTGTACCCTATCAGGGGGCACGAACTGAGTGGTCACTTGTGCACACACATGCGGATCGGGAAACACGCTTACATGCCAGGAAAGAGGTCGGATGCCCAGGGATTTCCCAATGTGAAGTAGTATCGTGCTGGGGAGATTCCTGGAGAAGGGAACCACGTAGGGCACCGCGAAGGTCAGCGCTTAATCCCTTGTTTTAGAGGGGAAAGAACATTGTCATTATCTCGCGAAATGTAACATGCACGAGACGTACCCGACTAGTAACCACAGCAGTTGACGCCCACAGAAACGCCGGTCAGTCACTCCAACCCCGTTTCCGGATCCCTACATCTCCTACGACCAGATCTTCCCGCCCTACACACGTCTCATCTCTCCAGTTCCTCGGAGCTATGATTGATTGATGATTCCGCGTGCATTAACTGCTAAGATCATTAGGTCCGTAAGTGTATCATGATTTTATCGCGAAAGGTGGCGGTGTTCTTCCGCTGGAAAGCGAGATCCGGCGCCGACTTTCCCGACGACGACTTGTGGTTTTTCTCCCAGGAGGCTATGAACAACACTAGATCCTCCACCGCTCCACAACCAGATTGCCAGCAACCACGCACCGGATCACCTCCAAACCGCTTCAGTCGCTCCACGCTCTCTCACTCGCACGCTATCAACATGTTCTGAGGCGGCATAATTCCGACCAAACTTCAAACATTGGCCATAAACACGCAATCCGATATGCCGAATATGCTTTCACAATGAGACGGGATGCTATGATATATATTGTTTTAATTCGTCCGCTTGATTTCAGCCACAAAAATTGGAACATTTTTAAAACACACATGTGCGATACTTTACTGAAACATACTTGTTTATTTCAGAATCTTCATTACATAGTGTAATAATTATTATTGCTATCAGAAAATTTCTATATTATAATTCATTTTGAAAATTCTTTCAGTGTTTTACATTCTACCAGTCGTCTGCTTTAATTCATATAAATAGAATTGTCACTAAGAAATTCTCCATTAAAACCTTCGAGATTTCTCTGGTTCATAGTAAACGGATCAGACACAATGAGTAGTTGGTTTCGTGAAAGGAACATAATGGATAACTTGAGTATATATTTCTGAAAAGTAACTTCTCTTTAAGTGTAATTATATTACGGACTCATAAATATCATGTACGTCAAGACCCAATATATTTTGTAAAAATAATTTTGAAAATTCTATCTAGGGTAAAAACCCAAACCTTCGATGTGGTTGCCGAAAACAAACTTCGAAAACAACAACAAATTCCACTCGTTGGATATGGAATACTTTCTAAACTTCCTCACAAAATTTATGTACTAGTATTCACACTCTTAAGTTCAAACATGTCCAAGTTTGAAAAAGGCTTTTCAGACGCAAAAGCTGGAAAATCATATGACTAACTACTTCTAAAGGTGGCAGTGGCCGCGCTCAGAAACTTTGCATGAGTCTAAACGTTTGCGTGACGAAATGTAATGGCTGCATTCGCATCTCATTACAATAACTTATGTACAGCGATATGGCCCCGCAGAATCGCTGCTAGTTACTGACCGACATAAAAAAATTCGCTTTTCCCTAGCGCAATTTCCTAGTTCGGAGATATTTCACAAAATTGAACGCTTTACAAGAGAACATTAGCCGATAATGAACATGAGAACTGCCGTATAACAATTTCAAGTCGTGTTTCATCACTCCGAAATATGTGCTATGATTAAGCGGGAAGAGGAAACGAGGTTCTTACGAATAACGGTTCAGACTGATTAAACCATATCGTCGAGTACTTCGCGACAACTCCTGATATTACCTCCGGTAATTCAATTCGGACTGTACTGTGAAGGGTATCATTTGCAGCTGCTCGCGAGTTTGCGACCGCCTATCACCACGTGCAAGCTCTAGGAATTCGGCTTGTGAGCGGAGGAGCTGCAATGGCTAGTATAGTAGGATAAGTGAAGACAAGAAGAAAGGAGAAACTAGAGAAATATTTGTTTGAAAGTGATGGTTACACATTCAAGGATAGATAGATTGAATAATTCATATTGTCAATTTGTTAATAGAATAATACTTTCAATTGCATCATACGTCTAATTAAATTTTTTGATGTCACAATTTGTATAGGTTTCGTTTCAAATCATTATCCCGCTGTTGGAAGCTCATTAAACAATTACTGAACTGACATTTCCTTAAGCGTTGATGATTATTTGCGCGATGAAATCTCACATAGCATGGAATTTATGAAAAAATAATCTGGCTGTCTTGCTCAGTATTTGATTGATTTATGGTAAAAATAGCCACATGGTCTGAAGGCAGGAATAAATAAAATATTAGTTAAGAAAATAAATATTTTATATTAGTATGAAAAGTAACAAAAGTACTTATGAAGACAGAAGCAAAAAATAGCAATAATTAAGGTTATTAGTTTCAATCTTTACCAATTTCGATAAGTCAGTTTACTTTTAATGTTTTACCATGTATCATAAATTTACCGTAATGGTAATTTATTTACATTATATTTTGAAATAGATACTCTGTGATCTTCACCTATCTGTCATTGACAGATACCAACGCTACATTCAAATAGTGCGGGCAGTACCCTCTGCAAGAGTGTGTATATATATATATATATATATATATATATATATATATATATAT
>BOPP01000006.1:19130703-19149227 GCA_017312745.1 Gryllus bimaculatus | reverse complement strand
TCGGATTGGAGCGAAATGAAGTGAGTGACGTGGGGGGATGTGATCGAAAGAACGTTTTAAATGCGAGCTAGGAGTGGGAAATTGGGGGGGGCGAGTAGGGGATGGATCGTGAGCGCGCTGAAAGGCGTCATTAGAGGCGTTCGTGCGGTGCGAGCGAGCTGGGGGGCGATGAAGGGACCCGGGACGGCACGCTGCGTAGAAGCAGTCGAGAGGGGAATCGCCCGAGATGGGCCTCCCATGAGCGCGAACGCGGCTCCGCGGCCGGAAGTTTCGCCTCGACGATGACAAATGCAACCCCGCTTCCGGCCGCGGACTTCCAGCAAGCGACTCTCCCGCTCTCCCACTCCGCCCGCCCCGCTTCGCACCGAGCCAATGGGATGCGGGCGGGAGGAATCTCAGCAGAACAAAGGGCGCCGGAGGGATTTGATGACGTAGGGGGCCGGCGCGACGGAACAACAGCGAAATCGGAAGAAATATGCGCGTCTCGCGGACGGTCAGAAGGAAAAACGACATGACGCTTTACGCCTCCACAGCTGGCGCAAATAAGCCGCTTCTACCGAGTTCCAAGAAAGGGAAGTCCGCCTTTCCACGATAAAAATAAACAATTCGGTGACTGGAATAGTTGGCGAAAGTTGGAGAACGCTTCAAATGACAACATTCACAAAAGTTTACGGGCTAAATAGAAGAGACTTGCGGATCTCATAACTAAAATGGTCTTACCGTAGCCACAGTAGCTTTGGATATAAAAATGGAACTATTTAATAGACCATTGAGTCTGATCGACCGAACGAATTTAATCACGAACTTGACTTCATATTTCATTATATCATGTATTCCATTATTTTTTCTGGCTGTTCTCATACTGTGGATGTCGATGTAATTTTAATAATGATTGCTACTTAAACACAGTCGACATCATCAGTCAGTAAGTCCTAAGAAAAAGGTCGTTTGACATTAAATATGTGTTTTTTACATGTTGCGTAATTCAAAATTATGTTTTTGTATTTCTGAGTATGAAAGGAATTGTGGAACTGTTTATAAACTATATTATGTTATAACATAATTCGCGAAAACTTTTTATTGAAATATTGAATTAATTTCAGTATTTTACGAGAGGATTATATATTTGTTGCGGTGTGCGAGCTTCTTTTTGAAAACAAACGTTTACGGGCTAAAAATAAACTTTCGGATCTCTAGACTAAAATGGTCTTATCGTGGTCATTATAGTTATGGATATAAAAATGGAACTCTTTAATAGACCACTAAGTCTTATATTCAGCAGAATTTTTGCAGCTGGAGAGCATAAGTATTCTACTAATGTGCCACTCCCGCTCTTCTCATTCCCTGTCCTTGACCTACCACTTTGCGTGCCAGCTCTGTTGATTCCCCTCGTGAACTTCTGTTTCCCTTCATCTTCTCTCTTCTTCTTCTTCTTCTTCTTCTTCTTCTTCTTCTTCTTCTTCTTCTTCTTCTTCGACAGTTTCTACCTCTTAGGGTTTGCCGTTTTCGATTTCCATAATTCTCGGTCATCTCATTGACCCTCTTCTAATCCTTTCTCCTACATAATTTCATGTATATATTTCTTCCAGGTTAAACCAGGTCTACCTCTTCTACGTCTTCTTTCAGGTATCCGATTTAAAATTTGTTTCGGCCATCTCTCATTTCGCATCCTCTGGACATGTCCATACCATTGAAGAGCTTTATTTTCTAATCTTCTGGTTATGGTTGTTTAAACCCCAGCTTTTTCCCACACCACTTCGTTTCTTATTTAATCCAGTATTCTTATCTGCAAAGATCTTCTCATAAAGTCAAGCTCTACCGACCGTATTCTGTCTCTACGGCGTTTTGTTAACGGCCACATTTCTGCTCCATATAATACTTTCCACGATACTGTGGAATATGTGTCGTTTTGTGTCTTGCCTTAAAACACTATTCCATATAAGGCCATGCAGAGCTTTGATTGCATTCCTCCCCATTGCGAGTCTAGTAGTTATATCTTCATCAATTTTCCCATCGTCAGTAATTACAGTCCCAAGATATTTAAATTTAGAAACGTTAGCTATCTCGTCATCAGCGACATTAATATTAGAGGAATCTCCTCCTATGCATAAATATTCTGTCTTTTTAAGGTTGATTTTAAGTTCACATTTTTCGTATTCTTCTTTTAATTTGCGAAGCATATACTCCATATCTTCCCGATCTTTCATCTTCTCTTTTATCCTTTTTTCACATTCCTTTGATTCTCGCCCCCTTCCACCGCTCAATAACGCATCTAGCGACGCACTGACCAGGGAATTGCATTCTAAACGGAAAAAAGAATATTCAAAAATGTATATAAAATGGTATGTATAGAAGTTTTGTGGATTGCGCACTCTAAACAAAGAAGTTTCAAACAAATGTTTTGTTCACCACTTCAGAGTAGCTACGAATCTAAAGTACAAAAGCAACCCTATTCGGAACTTGTAGCCATAACAGTGGAATCGGACACTGGGCGTCGGGAGGCAGTAACACGCGCCGAGTCAGCGGATGAGGGGCGCGCGCTTTCTGCAGGGAGCGACACGCCCACTCCGCCAATGAGCCCGTCGCCCGGGGCGGAGTTTCCCCGCTCCCCTCATCGGAAGCGCGCCCCGCTGCGCCCCGCAACCCGCCTTCCTTCCCGCTTTCCCACGCGCCTTACGCCGCTCCGAACACTCGGCTTCAACTCGCTTTACTCTCCTCCCCGCCCCCCTCGGTCAGAGTTTTGGTCTTACTTGCTCGTAGCTCCGACTCGCGTTCCTTGACGCTTTGGCCCAGCACAACGTATCTACTCCGATCCTTGTTCTACCTTTCGCTCCATTCTTTGTCGCTTTGCGGCTTCACCATGTCAATTCTAATTGTGGCTTTGTCTCGCAGCCTCCATTCGAAGTTTACCCTTCCTTGTCATTTTCATCATTCACCATGTGTCCTGCTGCCAATTCTCGTCCTACCTCGGCGATACCATTCCTTGTCACGGTTTGCTGGATTAACCATGTCTCTCTTCTAAACCTAGCTCGCGCCTCGCGCTTCATTTCCTTCTTAGTTTGACCCTATCTACGTGGCTTTAGTTCAATCTGCACCCACTGCCGGCTGCGTTCCATTTCTTGGTTCGCTTTTTCCTTCACCATGTTCCTGCTCCAACCCTCGCTCTGTCTCGGCGTTTGACCATTCATTGACACGTTGCTCCACGGATTCACTGCTCGTTCCAATCCTAGCTTCCGTTCTCGCGCTTCATTCCATCTCAGTGTTTGACTTTTCTGCCATAACCTTTACTTCAATTTTCACACTGCCTGGCGTTCCTTTCTTGTCATGTTTGTCAATTATAACCATTGTCTCTGCTCCCAATTCTCGCACTTGTCTGCTACCGATGTCTTGTAGCTTTAACCCTCATTCCATGTTTGCTGCTCCAATTCTCTCCCTGCTTCGTGCTTTCCAGTTCTGCGAATCCCCCCGTTCCTTGTTCCGTGCCTCGCCCCGTTCTCCGTCACTTGCTCGTTCAGTTCCGCTTCCATCTCCCTCTGCCTTCTCTCTCTCGCCTCGATCTCGTTCAGTCGCGCACCTCTTCCTTTTGTTCCCGCGCCCCCCATCTTACTGGTGTCCTGAGTACTGCCAATTATAATAATAATTATTTTTATTTGGGCAACAATTGAGCTGATTGGCCCAGGGCGGTTAGCCCCACAAACCCCTACCAGTTTTTTTTACACATTACGGAACCATTTTTATAAATACAAATACAAAAGTTTTTTTACAACAATAATAAAACAAATTGTTTCCAACCAATACACTTTTCTTTCGTCAAGCATAAACACCTCAATAATTTTAAACATACACAGACCTTGTAATACATCTATGGGCACTATTATACAACCCATACACACACATATATACATACAAACCATGCAAATAACATAACATACATAATACACACAACATTCCTAATACATGAATGCTCACTCTCAGTTTCACACATAACACGAACACACAGCACCACACTCCACCCACACTTGCCCTACATATTATACATTGCCTAACATTTAAAATGAAGAAACATAATATTTAGTTACACCTAGTAAACATGGCCACATATAATACATTATACATAAAATTAACGGCAGTTACACAATTTTTTTTTAATATAGAAACACAATGTTGGTTTTTTAAAGTTAGCTCTTTAAGCATTTAGATTTTGCTCCCCACCAACTGTGCAACTTTCCACTTCCACTTTTCACTTCCACTTCACGTCCACATTACAGCTACATAATCTTTCTATCTTTCTTTATGCATATAACTAATTAAAGTAGCTTCCCACTGCACTGAACTACCTACACTTTATCTACAATAATCTACAAATTGTGTTATTGAGCTGCTGGAAAATACAATTCACTCTGTTCCTCTACCTCTCCTTTGTCTACCCAGATACATCTGCTGTGTTGCACTGCACTCTATGCCGTGACACTCATTTCTCTCTGAACCTCCCAAATTATTTTTTACAAACGTCTACAAAAATAGATAATGGAACGGGCGTAATGTCCTGTTCAATGGGTAAATTTCAAAATGTTGTGCGATTTACGTTACATGACGAAAAAGACGCGAACTTGTTATGGCTCATTTGACCAAATTCGTTCACACAAATCCAAGTCAGCGCCGATGATCTTGCTTTCGATGCCCGCAATGAATATCAATTTTTTTAGTCCCACTTATGAAATATTTTCATCTTTTTTTTACACAAAACTGATAATTCTTCTATTGAACCATTTACTTGTGCACCTATTACCACAGCACTTCTATTTAATGAAATAGGCGTTTTCCACACCTTTTTCATCCGTATGCATTAGCTCTTTCTCAAAAAACTACAAAAAAACTCGCGGTTCGCAATTTGTTCATTTCTGCGTTTGGTTCTGCTTCGCAGCTCGCTCCGCCTTGAGCTGCAGTTCGTTGCACAGCCGTCGCGTCTCCCCGAAAGCCGCCTCAACGCGCCCCGCTCCATTTCGCGGCGCTCCCGGAGGGGCGTGAAGGAGAGACGTGGAGCGCCATGCGTCAGAACAACAATGGTTGACAAAGAGAGAGGTGGAAAGAAAGGAAGAGAGAAAGAGGAGTGAGGAAGTACTGTCAGAGGGAGGGAGCATGTGTGTGGGAGAAAGTGAGAGAGATAGAGAGAGAGTGAGAGAGAGAGAGAGTGAGAGAAAGTGAGAGAGTGATAAAGAGTTAGAGAGAGTGCGAGAGAGAGTCTGTGTGAGAGTGAGAGGGTGAGAGAGAGGGTGAGAGAGAGGGTGAGGGAGGGTAAGAGAGAGTGAGAGAGAGAGAGGAAAGACGGTGTTGCAATATTGGAGGTACTCTGTGGCTAGATGTGGACTGGGAAAAAGAGTGACACCAAAGGGAAAGGACGAAATGGGTCAGAAGATGATGTGAATAAAGTTGATTTGAGGCGAGAGGACAGACATGAGGAAAGCGGGTGCATAAAGGAACGTCGAAAGATACTGCCGAAGAAAAGCAGGGTTGGCACAGACGACAAGGTGATAGCTTAGACGGGAATAGGTGTCGTGGACAAACGAGGTGGGGAAGAGCGCGGCGAAGGGGAAAAGTGCGTCTTAAGAAAGATAGTCTTTGGTAGAGTCATGGCAGTTGGTGCGAGGCGGGATGTGCGCGGAGAAAGTCTGGATGCGCCCAACAGGGAGTGGGAGGCGGGGCAATGAGGTGGGTCCAAGGAGAAAGGAACAGGCAAAGTCACGGGGCGTTTGGGATCAGGCGGCGCGTGGCAGGATGTCAGGGTCCTGGCGGCGAGAGTTGTGGGTGGGGCAATGGGGGAGGAAGTGGGAGGAGGGGGCAGACAAAGTCACGCGGCGTATGGGGTCGGGCGATGGGACGGGGGTGGCGAGCGACGAGTAGGCCCCGCCGGAAGTCCACTCAGCATAAAAGCATTGATGTCGCGCCGACGCTCCCTCTGGCGGAGTTACGATTATTGGGCGTCGTCTGCGCCGCTCAAGAAGCCGCCGGCGACGCCCCGCGACGCCACGCGACGCCGCTCGGACGGAGGGGAAGGCGCCAATGGCCCTCGGTGGCGGGAGCGGGGGCGGGGGCGGCGGCGACTATTCGCAAGGGCCGAAGCGAGGGACTGGGCGGCACAGGCAGTTGATGTGTTTACGGGTGGCAAGAGCCATCCTGCGCGAAATATTTATTGCTCAGAAAAAAAGAAGGAAAGACGGAGAAGAAACTTACAGGAAGACAGACAGGCAGCCCCACAGACGCCATAAACCAGTTTTTTGGTATCAAGTACCTACAAAATGTGGATTTTGACGGTAGAATAAGTTAGGAAAAGTAATTTACAACATATAGACATACGAGTTATACACTTTATGGTGTCAATGAACTACATTACAAATTTTTCTACCGAAAAAATTGCCGTTTTTCTCAGCAACATTTCATAACTTTCTCTATACTACGTATGTAGTAAGCGTGAAAGTGTAAATTCTGTGTAATATGCCGAATAAGTGTAATGCGTAGTCTACTAAAGTAAATAATTAATTACTACAAGCATGCCAGGTTTCACCGCCGTTTTTATCACAAGGAGAATATCTGTTCCTTTCGCGTTATTCAGACCCACAAGTTGCCGATGCAACAAACCCAACTAAGTTCGTGGTGCCCACCGTAATTGAATTCGAAACCCGACCGCTCTGATCAGTGGTTTATGTCCTGTTCATGATCACTTCCAGGCGACTGCACTGCAGAAGCGGCTTCGAACCGCGAAGGATCTTTCCACCAGATTTGCTTTTCATCTTGAGGCTCCAGAAACAGTTGAATCGCCGAAAACCTCACTTCAATAAATTAAAAAATCTGACTCATCGTCCAGGCTGAGAATGGCGAAAAGTCAATACGAACGATGTGAGGACGGTTTATGCAGAAGACACACGGGCGCACTTTAACGGACGTTAAAATGCGGAGGTTACGTCCGGACGTTATAATGCATGTAACGGGTGTTCAAATGTGTCCGTTGCAGAGTTTAAACAAATGAGTGGTACACGAGCGCGCAGCGCGAGATCCGTAGTGCCCTGTTTGTCTACTCAGAGTATTGACATCTGTAAAAATAAAGGCGTTGTAACGGCCATTACGGAACGGTCATGTTTCCTTACCCTTAATATTCCCCTATCATCCAATGACCGACGATCCGCCATGAGCTTTCGGATAAAAAAAGCCTGCTTCCTATTTAGCTAGTGACCCTTGCCAATGAAAACAGATTCAAGGCGTTTTCGCGACTGTCTGAGGGCTTAATTCTTAGTTATAGATAGAGCTTAACTCACTTGAACATTCTTTGGCCAATTCCACTGTAAGGAAGGGTATCATACTCTCGTTGAACTGTATTCCAGATAATGGGAGGAATAATGCAAGATCTGCAGAATGTGTTGTTATGCACATACTTCTATAATAATTCATGAACACGGCTGCATGGCGCAAACATTGCAGTGTACACTAAATTTAACTGGAAATATCGTCATTAAAATTAATTACTGTAGGAAATTGCTAACATTAGCAAAGAATGCGCAGTAGGAAAATAGTGATTGAATACGTTATCGCTATTGTGAGCCACCTAAACTGATTTCATTTCTGTCAAAATTCTCGAGTAGTCAACTCCTCTATCTTTCTTCGCGTGTAGAGATAGTTTCGACGACAGGTTTAGTTAAGTGGTGTCAAGATCGATTAAGACTCGTGCATTCCTGGATGTTTATGTCCATTGAAAACAACCGAAACTTCTGACTGACTATACTTTTTACTTCGTTCATCAAGGTAAGTTATCAAGTGCTTTGTTGTACTAGTAAGCGGGATAAACGTTACAGTTGTGGTGTAGTCTACATCGAACATTATAAACAATCCACGAGTATGGAGCATAGCAGAGACAAGAGAGAAGGTAATTGTAATGCCCTCTTTTATGTAGTTTTTTGACCATATATTATGTAGTTTCTATTCAATTATGGATTGAAGAAGATGGAAATTTATTTAAATACTATAATTTTCACCATACCATTTCAAAAATGCATCGTATTTTACATCCTATTGGCTATTTGTATTCATAAGATATTAACTTATTTTACTTTATCACATATCTCATGTGCAGCACACATTTGAATTTCGTACGTGTGACACTGTTATTACAAACCACAATCTTTCAACTCACGTGTTGTAGACATTTACTGATTTCGAGGCAGGTGTATTATATTGCCTTGGACGAAATCGTTTCGTTACTGACAAAACTTCCTTTGGAATAATGTTCGACGATTTAGAGTGAAAAGTTACAGATGTGATAGCAATCTACTCAATAAGGTAAAAACTTTAAGCTCTGATGAACGTTTGTGTAATCCAAAATGGCACAATATCGATACCAATCTGAAAAGACATTAAAGAATGTTCAACATAAACTACAGTTAAAGTACAGTTACGAAGTGGTTCAATTCTAAGAATTTTGAGAGTTACAAAGCCGTTGTTATAAACGTTGTTTCTAACAGAATTAATTGTGGCTAATTGCAATAAGTCGTTTCTCTGTAATGTCTTCGATTGTTTATTTGAAGGTAAGTGAGAATACTTTTTTAAATTTTAGAGTTGATGAAATTTAGAAGGTACCTTGTCTTAAAAAACAAAACAAAAATCTTAAAATTGCGTTGTGAATTCGATACCACCCACATGAAAAGGGAATGTACACATGCAAGATAAAAAAATGATTTTAGTGTTCTTTAAACAGAACATTTAATTCCACCTAATTCCACACGCCAGTGCTTCTTTGTGGAGCATTTTTATTAACACTGAATTTTTCGAAAGTAACTTATACTGTGAGAATGTTTTGGTAATGGGTGATATTCTATGAAAACATCGATCAGACCTCCAGGAAAATAATTTACCCATAGCCAGGTATTTTTATTCGGGTTAGGCTATGATATCAAATTTAAAATATCGTCGTTGAAAGATTTGCTCGCTTCAAACGCTAGAATGTCATTATAACTGAACAATACAAAAAAGCTTAAACCGCCAGTGCCTCACGAAAATCTCTTAACTTCTCTATTAATCGCCTTTCCCAAAAACCGGGTATAAAAGACTATCTACCGCGAATTTAAGTTTAAATCAGGCCAGTATTTATTTGTGGGAGCAGTACATTGAACTATCAAGTTGTCTGGCATCTGTGTCAATAATGTGCCCCGATAATAAACTTAAAAAGGACGATAGCTGCGGAGGAAACGACTACTGATGGGAGTGTTTATTGACCCTATTCGTTGTCTACGAAAATGAAGGTTAATTTCGGTCCTATTCATTCCTAATCTTTCAAATACCCACATGCTGCAAATAATCTTTGCAAAATTTCTTTATCATGTATTTCGGTTTACTTTTCACTAATTGAGGACGAATAATGAAGGAGAAAACATTTCCCACACACTCCTAAAGCCAGCAACGTCCGTACCTTTGGTGACTGTCTTTCCAAAGATCTCAATCCCGTCTCTCCGCCAGCAGTTTTGAATGCAGGATGCAAAAAGAACTTTGTAGCATTAAGAAGCCATTCGGAGACATTATCTAGAAATGTGAAAAAATAACGAGGATTAGTCAATTGTTAACATAATGCTTATTGGTACCGAGATTCGTGACGATGAGGCTATAAAAAATGATAAACGGTAAACAATAGAATGTCGTTACAACTGAAGATTACCGAGACCCAACCGCCAGCTGCTGTTACACCATACCTAATTTCTAGTAATGGGCGTTTCTGGGACGTAATATCTAGACGAGGTCAGTTATGTGTATCTCCCGGGAATTTTGATTTATTCCATGATTCATTAATATTGATGTACTGGTGCTCGGTGTACATCAAAAATATAAAGTTATGTCGCAGCTATGTATTAAATATTGTACTCTGGTAATAAACTTTGAAAACGACGATAACTCGGAGATGGCGGCGGTGGCGGCGGTTAGAGCGGTAGTACACAAAAGCTAGGAGTTCGTATATGGTGTTCTTCGTTATATACAAAAATTCAGGTTCGCGAGGGTCTACATTTACCCGCCATATTCGAAGCACTTTTCTAATATCTTTCTTTTGCATTTTATACTTTTTATCCAATGAAAGGCGCATTTTTATGTGGGTTCGTCATGTTAGTGATTCACAGTAAGAATATTGTAAAACGAATAAATATCAAGTTATATTATGTTATACTGAACGTTTGTTTAGTAGAAAAATGAAATTAGAATAAAACTAATGAATTGGTTGCAACTTTTTTAGCAAATTATCAGATCAAATTTGTAGATCGTTTACCCATGAAAATAAGTTTTCTTTTACCCGACATCCACCTTTGTTATTTTTCAAATGTTGTTAACAACATGTTTTGGTTGTCACTTTAAAAGGGTGAGTACTGACAACCATAAGTAAAAAGGTGGCAAAGGGATTCCGGAGTTATTATGCGGAATCGTATGCAGATTATACTTCTTCTCCTTATGTCACAGAATTTTAATTTTTGATAAAATATAAATCGAATACAATTCGTTCAAATTCAATCTAATCTAATGGAATCCAATCCGATCCCTTACGACCTGATTGAATTCGATCCGATTGAACCCGATTCGATTGAGTTCGACCCGATTGAAAACAGTTCGATCCGATTGAATCCGATCCGATTTAATCGGATCCAATCAAATTCGATCCAGTCGAATCATATCATATATGGTTGAAATGGTTAGGCGAGAAGTGCTTCCGGAGCCGGTCTCTTCGAAGAGGAGTGGTTCCCGGCCCTGCAACTGCGCGCTCGAGTGCAGGCCGCAGCGGAAGCGAAGCGCTGGTTGGCTGCCCGGCGGAGCCTCCAGGCCGGCCGACAAGTTCTTAACGACGAAACTTCCGCGGCGCAAGCCACCTCTGGAAATACAATGGCGGCGCGAACCACCGGATTAATTCGTTTCTGAAAGTCACTAGAATCGGGATAATTACCGGTATTCTGCGTCCAACTTTTCCATATATAAAATTGGATATTTCATTCGGCTTTCAAGCCTCATATTTTAATACATTGAAATGATATTGAAAAAAAAATTGTAAACTAACGTTTAAAAGACTTTGTTAGGAGTATGCTATACAGTTAATTGTATTTTTATTTGTCCAGATATAACTTTCGTAAATACACTGTAATTTAAATAATTTGGTCTATGCCTTAAATTTCCTGGTACATGCACATGAGTGTTTAATTAAACAAGTATTTAGTTGGAATTCATACTTGTTACTTCAATGTAATTACTATTAATACCGCGTCCCATAAATAACTACCTTTTAAATCATTCCGTATGTTTTTAATTGATTTTTTTGGTCCACTAAAATGTAGCAGAAACTAAGATCAGCACGTTGTGTACTTTTCACATCCTGACGAGAGGAGTCCTTGCAAACCTCCAACAGAATTGTCTTGAACACATTTCTGATTCTGGGACTCCGCATTTGATACTTATACTCTCCGCATTCGGAAACAAGTAGAGCAGCGAACTGTGATTCCGGGAAGTAGTTATGAGAACAGCAAGTAGAACGCAGAAGTAGTAAACTGCAAATATGCTGTGAAATCGCTCCAACTCGCCTGCAGACGAAAACTTTAGGTTCATACGCCAAAGCAAAAGAGAAAATATACAGTAGCATATTATGCAATATAAAAGTCACTGCAAGACAGTCAGAGAATTAAAAAGGAAATTCAGTTCACTTCGCCTTTGTGGTAAGTCGCGATTGCTTGAGATAAACGATGAGTTGGGGAAGGAGAGAGAGAGGGCGGTGAGAAGGAAAAGAGGGAGATGGAGAAGGATAAAAGTATGAAGGAGACGGAAGAGAAAATAAGTTACTGCGAAATGAATGGTCCCAACTCCATCTGCAGAGGCTTCTTAAAGAGGCTGGCCTTTGTATGGTGAATGAGTTAATTACGAGATTTTCTCATAATTGAATCACTCATTTATTTTTTTCTCTGAGGAATATAGGCTCCTTAGAGGCATTTTTAAAGAGGAGTACTCTCTCACAACTTGTTCGAATTGCGATAGATGCGCGAGATCAAGCTAGGAAGGAAAAGTTAGAAACTGCAATTTTACGTAATGATGCTCTTGATTTGTGGTTTGAATACAATAATATTCTCATCGACATTTCTTGTCAAATTTTAAAGATATGTAAATAAATTAAGTCAGTTACGCTTTTTAACATTCCCTCTAAAGGAAAATAAAGCAATAACTGATATTCATAAAATACTTGTTTCATAGGACATTCATTCTTAAAACCGTCAACGAAATGCACGTCTCAGAAGACTAGCACAGTGAATTGTTCCATCTGTACTAACTGACATCAGTTGTCAATGGAATAATATGGTTTGTTTATAAAAATTATGTTTATTATAAAGTACATAATTTAAGGAAATGCTTTTCATGAGCTATAACACGAGTTATTGAGAGGTGAAATGTGTTTCCACTCTTTAATATAAATTGAATCCTTGCTGTTAAAAAACAATTTTGGCTTCGTCATTACAGTCATATCAAAATTGTTTTTATTAGTATAAATTTTTGAGTGTGTACAATAATTAAGGAACAATATTAACCGCAGGAGCAAGCCTATGTTTTTACAAAACAAAACTTTGGGTATGTAAAGGTCCTTTTAAAAACAAAACAAAAAGCAATGGAAATGGCCGAGTTTATCACAAACAAAATATAACGGCAGGACATTTCACATTTCATGATTGAGGGACAGTTTCGGAAGTTACGTTTCCTTAATTCTCGACCTTTTCCCTAGTCTCTTTATGATTTTGCATCAAACGTATTTTCAGCAAAATCAAATATTTCGATAACCGTTCTCCGTCAAAAAGTAAAAAGTCATGTTTACACCTAGTACTAAATACCGCTTTTAGTGTAGCTTTGGCCTAGTTTCTTTTACAAAACATTCTGTCCGGCATATTCTTCAACAAAAATAATGCCGGATTATTGAAACAAAAAAGGAAAAAAAGAAGAATAAAAACTGACACGAAAGATGAAGGCAAGTAAATGAAGGCAATACAAGAGATAAGGAGAAGTAAAAGAAATAGAAGAAAAAGAAGTAAAGATGTAATAGGACAAAAGGGAAAAAAGAAAACGGTAAGGCAACCTGGACGTATAGAATGCCATATAAAGCGTCGTTTTGACATCCAGACGCCCTCACAGCTCCCGCCCCGGAGGGCGGCTGCCAAGACTTCCCGCTTCGCCTCTCGGAGGAGGCGGACGGCGCAGGCGCGGGCGAGGTGGCACTGCGGGGGTTCCCCTCGGCCGCGCGGGGGCTTTCATCTCTCGCGAGCGGCGCAGATCAAAGAAGGCGCCTGAAAAGCTCCACGTCGCCGGCCCCGCTGCCGCCCTCACCCCCCCTGCCACGCCCCGCTCCGCCCCATCCCGCGCTCGTCCAGCTCCCGCCTGCGTTCTCTCTCTTATGCTCGCTGCGTCCGCCACCATCATATCACCGAACAAGACGACAACTTATATTATCCTTATTATATCGCCACACGCCACCCTACCCCTTCATACCCGCCCCGCCCTCCCCCACCCTCGTCCCCTGCCCCCGCGCCACCCATCCCGCGTCGTCCAGCCCCGCAAAACGTCTTCCGCACAAGCCCACCACGTCATGATACCAAACACCCACATGCAGGATACCCGCTACCGCCCTCTACTCCGCACATGCCTCGTCTCCGCCCCAACACCGTCCCGCTCTTCGTCCAACCCCTCCCGCTTCTCCGCCCACTAACTCTCCAATCCCCAACCTCTACCTCGTTCTCGCTCCCGATCACGTCCCGACACTCCCGGCCCGTTCCCGTCCCTCCCGTCCCGTCCCGTCCCCCCGTCCCGTCTCGTCCTCCGTCCGTCCCGTCCCGTCTCCGTCGTCCGTCCCGTCCCTTGTCGTCTCCTCGTCCCCGTCGTCCCAGTCCCGTCCTCCCGTCCCCGTCCCGTCCCGTCCCGTCTCCGTCCCGTCCCGACCCGACCCGTCCCGTCCCGTCCCGTCCCGTCCCGTCCCGTCCCGCCTACTCTTCCGACACAGCCGCCGGGACCGCCACCGGCAGCGCCGCCGTCTCCCCGCTCCGCCACACCAGATGGCCGTGTCTCTTCCCACCAGATCGCCCGCATTTTTGCTTCTTTTTTCTCCTCAGCGTGCAGCGTGAAGTGACCGAAACCTGATGCTTCCTACGAAGTTTGTGGTGGCGGTTGCGGAGAGAAGAATCGTACGTATGTCAATAATATACTCGTAAAAGCTTATCCTTCAAACTTGTCATAGAATTGATGGATGGAGATGCATCATTTCAAAATAAAAATGTCATTACATATTTTTTCTTGAAAATCCAGTATTTTTATGTTGTTTTTGTGAGGTTTTGCCACCTTCGTTGCGTGTGTTACCCAAGTTCTTACAGTTGCCCTTGTACCTTCCAGTCACGCTTTTGCGTTTCATTGATTGATTGATTGATTAGTGATTCCGGGCACGTCAACTGCTAAGGTGATTAGTACCCTACGTGTGGGGCATGTTTATGTTTTTCTCATCGGAAGGTGGCAGTGATCTTCCCCAGCTGGATGATTAGATCCGGTGCCGACTTGCGTGTCAATTAGCGGGATGATCCCCAACCAGGTACTAGTAGATCTTAGAGCTTGTCCCGTCACCGCCCAACCCGGGACAAGCTGTAAGCTCCCGTCCAATCTACCGGAATTGTGTGCTAGTGTAGTCTATGTAAGTGTAACAGTGAGTAAGGGGAGAAGAGAGGACAAGGAAAACGAAGGAAAGATTGCGTGCGACGACTTTAAAATCTGAAAATTCAAATGTATAATTTCAATTTAAAAAACGAAAATTTGGATTTTATATTGTCATTCTGTTTCATTCATTTACGTTTACTTTCTCACCTTACTTCCTAAGAAAAGAAAGTATCGCAATCGTGCGCCAGTTATCGTATGTTTTTCGACATAAAATCTCGTAAAGTCGGGTCCTGGAAACGAAAAAGTTGATAAATCTTGTGCGTATGTTTTCATTTCAATTCATGTTTTGTAAGCCCTTGACACCGAAACGTTGATTAATGGTAAAATGAGCCCGTTTGAGTAGTTTTCATGACGTTTTGCTTGGAATTTGACCAATTTTTAAATAATTATTTCCGTCAATGCGACTCCAACGGCCCCACTTTTGGACAAATCTCTGTATTTTTGAAAGTCACAAAAAATAATATACTTAAAGAAAAATATTTTTGTCTTAAAAATGTTCTAAAAATTCTAATATTTAAATAAGGCCGTGTAATTTATTTTAAACAAGCAGTAGTTTTCGCGTAATTTATCCTTGAAATGAATGAAAATAATAAAAAAAACGTTTTCTCCAGTACTGTTCTAAATTATTACTATAATTTTTTTCTCATATAGAGCACAAAACTGGGCAGGTATCCTTTTAACTGAACTCTCTAAAATGTTTAAGAATTGAATGAGTTATAAATACTGGGCGGAAGTATATTCTGCTGTAACAACAAAATAACATATTTTTAAATGCTTTTACTCGTAGTTATGTAGCACTCTTGATTATTATACTCCTTAAACGGTTATGCTAAGAGAATTATAAAATTCTTTCCTACGTACCAAGCTACGAACTGTGAAAATAAAATAAAATTTTATTTCGAGGACAACACATCAAATTGTCACTTTTCGACTTACCGAAATTTTAAATTATTTCACACCGAACGGTATTAGAAAACTTTCATAAATTCTGCTGAGAAATATGTAAACATTTCTTCAACTTTTGTCAAGGTGTTGCATACTTGAACTGTCAAAGTGATATGTTTCGTTTACTTAGAATCTACAGGAAAATATGTCATTTCATTTAAAAGAAATATATTATTGAAATATATGTAAATACGAATCAAAATCAGATCTTACTTTGTACTTGTAATGAGTTCATGTTCCCCTTACAACCAAGTAATACGAGTTTAAAAGAGCTTTATGCCATACCATAACATTAGTCTCCTCAAATTCGCTTTCATCCACAGAAATAAATAATACTGAATAATGTGTTCGACTGGAATAATGTATTGATTATTGCAAACATTACAGTTACATTACAGTTCTTAACATATCAGTTCTTAACATATCAGTTCTTAACATTACATTACAGTTCTTACATTACAGTTATTAACATAACATTTCTTTTCAATTCAATACGGAATTACAAATTTACTTTAAAATTCCCGGTAGAACATTTCATTGCAACAAACGCCGCACAGGTTGTTGCGAATCTGCCTCTTTAAACGCCGCTGTAAAGGCCTGGGGTGGATGGTGAAGGGGGGGACGGAGGGAGTGGGGGAGGGGGTCCCAGTCGCAGCCCGCCGTGTGGAAATCCGGTTAACAAAGAATTCATCCAGGGCTACGACGAAAGCCTTGCCCGACAACGCGCTGTGGCGAAGCGAACGCACGGAAAAAGCGATTGTCATAAAAGACGAAGAAGGAAGAAAATGGCGAAAAAAGACCTCTCAGAAACAACTTGGAGAAACACAATAAGAAATTACAGCGATACACAAGTAAGCCGTTGGATTCCGAGGAACAAAATAAGAAGAAAAAAAAGAAAGAAAGAAAAAGTGAGCTTGATGTTCCGGACAATATCGTCAGAGAAAAATTTTCCGAGTGTGGAGGTAAGAGGTGGCTTTCAGAATGTGTCTTTCGTAAAGGGAGGAAACGCTTCTAGAATCTTTACTGTAGAAATAATTGCAATTATTTCACTAGAACACGATAGTAAGTAAAGTAATAATTTATAAGAGCTGTATTTAATTTATCTTCAATTCGGTTTATAATATAATGGATAACGATAATGAGATATGCTTGAGATATATCTACTGCTGTCGAGGCTATTGCATGTACTATAACGAACTATCTTATCGTGATATTTTCTTTGAACATGAACATCTTGTATTTTTTCCTGTGACAGCTCCATTCACCATTATTCATGATTATAACGAACGAATTCGACATATTCAGAAAAAGTTTGATAATGTTTTCTGAGAAACGATTCACATATTTAACAATTTCTTTTCTTAAAAATTTTCATGTTTTTGGCATAACAATTATTAAAATGCACGAAAGACTGATTTCATATCATTTTCAAGCAATACTTTGTTTATGTGATATTGATTCGTTTTTATCGTACTTCTGTGAGCCTAATATGGCTGAAATGTTTTAAACTATTAGAACTTATTCTTCAATTAGAATTGTACATATTTTCAGATGAAATATTAGAGAAAAAGGCTGATTGTGAAAAACAAATTCCTCTCATCAATTTTTAAAACAGATCTCATATTGCGATCTCACTCCCTCTCATTCATTCCCCCTAATTTTTCCGATTGGTGATCTATGCCGGATGATCCTGGTCTTCCAGGATGATAGTGTTGGAGAACAGACTACTCCGAATTGCTAGATTTTTTTTATTTTATAAAATCTATTAAAAGTTAATAGGTTTCGCTTTAGAGCAACTTCAATTTTACATTCATCCACCTGATAATTTCATTTCCGGTTACGATCCTGACCAAAGAAATAAAAAGCTAATAGCCATATTCCATTTTATCGGAACCTGGCGATATCGAATTGTCTAGTGAATGTATTGGAGTAACAGGCGGTTTATTTGAGGAGAAGGGCTGTGACACGCTGCACACCCTGTCAGAATTTTAAGATAAGATAAATTTATTTCAACTGCAAAAGGGCATAACCCGGTGGAAGCTAATTACATAACATCTAATATGCAAATTATATAATAATAATAGTAGTAATAATAATACCATTAATAATAAAAATAACAATGATATAAAACTGGCTAATTCATACATTTAAAATTTCCTTAAAAAAAGAAACGTCATAATCAAACTCCTCACTGACTTTTTGTTCAACTGCACTTCACTACATTTCACTTCACTTCACAACACTTCACTATGACCCTTTAATCACTCCCTACATTATTTCTCTGTTCTACACTGCACGACACTTCACAATATATTACTGACGCATCGCTCTATAACCTACTATTGTCAGCTAATTCCCTCATTTATTTAGTAATACCCTAAATTAAATTCCTAATGTGTTGTACGCTACAAGGAAAGGGTTCAAATGTTTTTGCAGGAAATGTATTCCATTCTTTTATCATTCGATTTGTAAAAGTATTTTTCCCCACATTTTGAATAAGGGGAAAAGACCAGAACAGCGTTTCCTGCAGAGACAGGGGCTTACGTCACTTCCGTACTTAACGCGTCCTCCCGCAGCCGATTTTCCTCCTGAGGGCGAAGGAATTAGGCGGTGCCTCGCGGGCAAAGGCCACAGGAGCGAGCCGGCCTCCGCGCCGTTCCAGGGACGGCGAAACAGTGGTCGGAGCAGCAAGGAACAAGGAGCTCCAGGAGAGTGTGCAAGGGGGAGTGGCAAGGGGCGAAGAAGGGAAGGAGAGTGGAATGAGGACAGGAGTGTCGGGTAGAGCGGCGCGGCGCGGAGTTAGCATGGCAGGGGTGAGCGGGATAAGGCGGGGGTGG
>BOPP01000006.1:19111905-19129122 GCA_017312745.1 Gryllus bimaculatus | reverse complement strand
CGGGCCGCTCGGGGGGCGAGGCTCCAATCTGCCCAATACACGCGCCTTTTGCGGCGGATTAACGCGGCGCGAGGTTCCGAGCTCAGCGCTCTGGGCCCACGCCACTTAGCGCGCATGTCAATGAAATATCAATGAAGCCCTTACAAACATAGTGCAGTAAGACTTAAGGTTTAAATGATGTATTCTCTTTGTTGTTGGTTTTAGTATTAACATCATACATAAAATAACATCGGTATGTAAATAATGGATTTATATTAATAATATGTGCAAGCTATTAACAACCACACAAATGAGTAAATATCAATACAGAAGTAATCAATATCGAATGAAAAGTGCTTAACAAGCTTGGGAAGTGTGTAGCCGCTGTATAAAACCAGAAGTCTTTCCCAGACACTTCCCTCCATTTTAGCATATTCTTAAAAATGTCCTGCTCTAATCCACAGTCTAGAGAGGTATTTTATTTAAACAGAGGAATAGAAAAAATGATTTATTTTCGTTTTTGTAACCATCGAGTTAAAATATTTAGCACATGAGCATGTTCAGTTACGAAAAAAATCTATGTAATCCATTAGTAATATATTCCCACCAGAGTACTATTATTTCCCCCTTCACCACTGTAATTTAATAAGTTATACATTCATCATAAACAATAAATATATTTTGAAATTAGGTACTAGATATGTTAGAGACTCATAAGTGAGAGCAATAGAGAAGATTATTTTCATGTACACGTGGATACTGCATTATCATTTTGCAGGGGCGGACCCAGAGACAAATTCTAGGAGGGAAAATTCAAAATATTTTGGTCGAAGGTGTCATTTTGAAGATTTTCTAAAATGTCGCAGGCTACACTCAACTCATGCTGCGATACGATTTTTTTCATATTAATGATTATCCGAATATAGTTTTGCTTGAAAGTTACGTGACAACTTAAAATAGTTACTGAATACTTTTAGGGGGGTACATTTGCTTCATTTCCATCCCCATGGATTTGATCCAGTCACTTTGTTCTCGATTCTGAAATTAATAAATTTGCTTTGCATACAATTGCTTCACAACCCGCAACCTGTGTGTTCACGAGCGAATCGATATTCAATAATCATTCTTCTTCCTCATTAATGATTTCTCTTATTTTCTTCTTATCCTCTCAGTATTATCTTCTCCTACCTTCATTACTCGTAAATGTAAAAACGCTTTAGTGCGTGTAGTTGCGAGCCCTACGTTTTGTTGACTGCAAAAGATTAGTTAATTAGTTTGAGAGGTGACGATGGGTGATTTTGGACTACTGCTAAAGACCTGAGAATGGCGGCTGCTGTGACCGGACTATCTATGTGGTTTCCCCTGGTGATCTGGTGAATCTCTTTTTATGAACACATTTCATTAAAAAAGTGTTTATCTTTATAATCGTAGTTGTAGGAAGGCGCCGAAATTTTTTTGCATTGATTTCAATTTTCAAAAAATCAGGGTATTCAACAAACTTGAGATCAGCGCCTTTCTCCTTCAAATATCCTTCACACTATCCAACAACGAAGTTTAATCAAAAACGTTGGAGCCTGTTTCTATTTTTGAAAAATTTTAAAATCTAGAGGCTTAATGTAAAGTATGTAAATTAAAATATAGGTTTCAAATTCAAGGGGTCGTCACATCAGTCAGAACGATTGGGACTAACTTAGGAGAAAATCGGCTGAATGGTTCAGCGGCTAACATTGCTCAGAGACAGACGGATTGACATGTGAGGTTTTGCCATGAATCGATTTTTCGTTAGCAAGGGTCTACAAAACATGGATTCTGACTTCACCACGGGTTGGAGGATTTTTTTCTACATTTAGCATGTGAATTTATCAACTTTTTTGTCAGGGCCTTGTAATAAGAGTTTTTTCTGCTAAAATTTGCCGTTTTTTCTCGGAGCATTATATAACTTTGTCTCTACCGCGATAGTGGTAGCTCGAAAGTAAACTGAAGCGTTTATTATCACCTTATTGTAGCGACCAATTTTGTGGAAAATCTGAGTTGATTGTCAGAAAGAACAAAAGGGCCGAGAAATATTCGACGAATTACTCCTGGCACAGAATTTTTACACATGAATAAAACATTCTTACTTTATACTTTAACTTGTAAAAAAAATGGAAATAGTAATTTAAAAGATTAAAGGATTTCGCCAAAATTTCCCGCTAATCGCGAAAACACGCCCATTTCGCTGATGGAACACTGAGTAGCTCTGAGCTTTTAGGAAATAAAGTGGTGGTACTAGGTAAGAGAGAGGAACACGTTTCATCTCTTTTTTATATTGTTATTTTTTGAATTAAGTCTAAAATCTAATTCCAATATCGTAGATTTCTAAGAGATATTTTATTTATAATACATTGAATTATTCTACTTTTGTCGATAATATTTCATGTACACTCACCTGCTCCATGCAGGAGCTTTTTAAAATTATTTATATTAGATTGTGTTAGGCTCACCTGGATGGCCGAGGTGGCTAAGATCATGTTCCGACACAGCGCTTCAGTCCCAAAGGGTCGCGGAATCGAGTCCCGTCATGGGCATGGTTCTTTGTCCCTTGTCTCTCATGTATGTGTTGTCGCGGAGGGCCTCGCGTTCTGCTAACCACAGGTCAGAGGAGCCCGCAAGTGTGTTAGTGTTAAGGGTGTGGTCAAATATGCGTCACACTGGGACGCGAAGGGTTACCAGTTGTCGGCTGGAAAAAAGCCCTGAGAAGAAAAAGAAGAAGAAGAAGAAGAAGGTCCATGTCAATAATGACCATTGTTATTTTAAGTTGCAACATTTTACACATCAAGTATAATATACATAAATAAAGAACAATACATGATCATTATTACTCCCTATAATTTAAATTAATTTGCCAAACCAGTAATTGTCAAATATTATATAATTAATATACATTCTTTATTTGAATTAAATTTTGTACACTCATTACATATTTTTCGGCCGTAGTTAATGTTTGGTAGGAGTGGTAAATGTTGCGGCACAAGGCTGTCACCCAAGAGAGAAATAAAATCACTTTTACCACGTGTGTCATACACTATTTTTTAGAGCTATAATGGCTTCCTTATTATTTTAATTCAAGTATACAAATTACTTAATTAGGTGCATTACTTAATACGAGTATTAAGATCAATTGTAGCCGATCTGATGAGAACATTTTTTTAAAAATTCTATTCACAGTTTTATTTCAAATTTTAACAATCGTCTTACTTTTAGCACTATGACTAAAAATTGTTCTACTAGCACGCTCTGCATGCCCTGAAAAATCCGCTTTTACAAGTGGCTGTCTAAAATTAATATTGTCAGAAATGTTTACTTTCTCGCACTTACTTCCTAAGAAGAGAAAGAATTATGTCGCCGGAAATCGTACACAGGAAAACGGCGAATTTCCGCAGAAAACCCATCTCGATTCGCTCTGGCAACGAAATGGTGGATAAATCTTGTTCCTATACATCGTGAATCCGCGCAAAAACTCTCGCAAGCTAAACCCCGCCCTTTCCCTATCCATTTCCCTATTCTTTCCATTAACAACGAAAGTTGTTAAGGACGTGTGTTTATTTGTTAAAAAATGTATAAATGTAACTTCTAATGTACTTACAGAATATCAAACAAAAATAAAACCAATTCAATTGATGTTGGAAACAAATATTCAATTAAGGTTTATCCAGTATTATAAAGAAATTTTCTTGGAACAATTCATTCTTCCTTCAAAACATTTGAAGAAATTATTCAATCTTCCGAGACAGTTAGCTTTTCGCTCTTCTTCATCGTCACAAAAATATTAGAAATGGTTTTTAGTCTTGAGAGAGCCAAAGAAAGTCGTCCATGCAAAAAATAACTAACTAGCTAAATAAATAAATAAATAAATAAATAAATAAATAAATAAATAAATAAATAAATAAATAAATAAATAAACAAACAGTATTGGGCAAGTACAACCCAACTCTTTGCAATATTATTTAAATTGTTTAATATGTTCATATTTGAGTAATAAATATCATTTGAAACAATTCAGCGGGCTTAAGAGTTCACTTCGGTACATGAAAATGATCGCTCGATGTTTACGTATTGAATATTTTAGCAAACTGACACCTTAAAGCTAATATTATATAGTATATAATTTGCAATATGGGTTTACAGCTGGGCATTTATGTACAGACTTATGGCAGATATTGGCAACATTTAAAACGTGTGTCTGGAGTGTGATCGTTGGCAGTCGTCATGTGAAATGCGCTATTCTTTCTTTAATTTTAAATTTAGTTCCTTTTTATATTAATTCACGCAGTATAGTTGGCTAGCATGTTTTGATTTTGTTCATTTATTTCAAGCTATTTTACCTGAGCTACTTTAAAAAATGTGTTCTTTGTGTTGTGCCGCCCTACTACCACAACGATGTGTTTTACTTACTACCGCGTACCCGTGCGATAACTCTTATGTATCCCAACTCTTCCCTATCCTTCTATTTTGCTTCTAAGAGGGAAAGTTGTTAACGAAATGTGTTTATTTGTTTTAAAATGTATAAAGGCAACGTCCAATGTACTAACACAATATCAAAAAGAAGAACAATATAATTGATGTTGAAAAACAATTTTCAATAAACATTTATTCAGTATTATCGAGAGATTTATTGAAACAATTCACAACACTTCCTTGAAAATATTTGAAGTAATTATTCAATTTTCTTTGACCGTTAGCATTTCGCTTTTCGTGATAGTCCCAAAACTATTTAAAGCTTTTTGTTCTTGAGAAAGCTACGTGACTAATCACGCTGACTTGAAAGTTTCACCGAATCACTGCTGATAAAGAAAATACTGCTACAGGTAAAACACAAACCTAACCTAACAAGACACTTCTTCACTTTTCACTGTACACACACATCCCTCCTGAATTAGGTACACAGCATTTGAAGACCTCGACAAAACGTTAAATTATTTTTTTCACTCTCTCTGACTCTGCCACTCTCACTGACTCTGTCACTCTCTCTGACTCTGCGAATCTCTCTGACTCTGCCTGTCTCTGACTCTGCCGTCTCTAACTCCGCCTGCCTCTGATTCTCTGACACAAACTTGCGTACACAGGCTCTCTTGGGAAAACCCAATATTTCATTGAACTTGACGGGATATTACACATATGTTGATATATTTTTTTTACTTTCATTGATCTCTCTTGTTGCCTGGTGGAATATTGATTTTATTCTTGCAGGCACAATCTGTATTATTCATATACGAACGTATTTTCCAGCAACTTTGAAAGAGAATATTCCCTAGCAGTAAGGAATATCTGCAATGACTAATGGCTTTTGAAGCCGTAAAAGAAAATAAATATGTTCCTGTAATATATTTCCATTCCATTCACAATTACTGAAGAAATAAATTATCACACTGTTTTTGCGTTGTAAGTAAAATACAGCTTTTAATTTGCGCTTCGGACTGATTAATTAAAGAACTTGCATCTAATTTACAAATTTAATTTTGAAACCCTTTAGTTTATTCTAATTATTTTCAATTAAGTCAGATTTAATGTATTTTAATTTCTGCTAAAACAGAGACGTTTCTCTCCATCAGAACTGGCACTATTTGCAATCCGCGAAAATGAAATTCAAATTATGTAATCGATAATCCCTTGCAGTGCTGTCATATATGCAAGGTTGGTGACAAATGAACAAACACTCACCATATCGATCTGCTGAGGGAGGTGCTTCGACCATATTAACTTTTTTTAAAATATTGAGTGACTTTTGATCGCTTGATAGTCAACAAATCAATCAGATGGAAAAAACTAGTGGTGCTTTTACCATTTCAATATTTAATATTTTATCCCATTATTTTTGTCAATCACAACGAAAGGCTTATTTAAGTACTTTGTTTACTTATGATTATTTCAAATAAATTAAAAAATGTTTGTATGTGGAAACGTTTGAGAACCTATTTTATTAGCATCATCAAACTATTAATTCATTTAAATATTTAAAATGCATTACATAAAATTGTATATAAATTGACACATACTAGCACAAAATTAAAACTCGCTTTTATTTTGCTGCGTTTAACATTTTAATTTGTTACCGTCACATTACGTCACGGAGCAACTTGTTTCGGTCAGGAATAAAGGGAAGAGGAAGAAAAGTAAAGCAGGGAAACTCATATTATGTAAAAGTCGATTATTGTAAGTAAAACGAGTGGTATTTAGTATGACTATTTCTCGAATGAAATTGGAATTTGGGAAACTGGTTCATTAATACTCGTTACTTAAGTTAATCTACTATGATTACATATTTTTACTTTTCTGTATACGTACATATATATGGAATAATGTACGTAGTATAGGGAAAGTAATGCAATTCTGAGGAAAATCGGTTTCGATATTTTAACGGAAATACGTTTTGGAGTCCCCTGGTACCGAAAAAGTGGATCTTTTCGAAACGTCCGTCTGTCTGTCTGCCCGTCTGTGAACACCAGCGCCTAAACCATACGCAGAATTTTTTCCGAATTAAAGAAACCCCTGCCCATTTTGTTCGAGTCGAAACTTTAAGATTTTGAAAAACATTGTTCGAAATTTGGTGGTACTTCATATGAAGCGCTCCACACATTTTCAAAATTTCCTCTAACACGGCTCCAAATTTTTTAAGAGTAATATGCCCTAATAAACGTAGCATAGGCCCGATTTTCTTGGATAACTCTAAATTTTTGAAAATTTCAAAAGTATGATTTTTTTCGGTGTCTTTCTACAGCTACAAAATTAAAGGTAGAGATTTTTCCTTTAAATAAAATTTGTTTTCCATAGTGCTTTCCTTCATTAAGGTAATGTACGTTTTTTTAAAAATATTAGTAGTTTTCGTTCAATATTGCGTGCACTATGCGCAATTTTAAAAATTACAAAAACAAGATTTTCTCAAATTTTTTCTCCATTGTTTTCTTTAAACTTTTAGTAAGGATAGTGCTCAATGTACTCTATAAGATAACATAAACTCCATATTTCTCAATTCTTTTGTTTTTTTAAACTTACAAAAATGTATTTTACAAATATTTTGAATAGTGCTAATTGCAGTGGTTAAGATGTCATAGAATTATTATTGTTGTATTCATTTGTTTTTAGTTTTTCAAAAATTACACAATATAATTTTTTTAAAAGATCTCTCGCGCCGTTAATATGCACATTTTCAGCAATTTGTAAACACTATTGTATTATTGAGTCAAAGTGCTTAAAATGACTTCAAATAAAGTTTTTCGAAAACTCAAACATTTTTGGTAAAAGAAGCTTCATATTTCGGGTTATTAGTAGGGCTTAAACGCCAGTTTTTTAAAGAAGGGTCCAAATTTTTCCAAGAAAATTGTCATTTACGACGAGGTTTTACTGTTCTTTAATATTTTTAAAATAACATTTCCGTTCTAATATTAGGAAACTGAATCATTTTAAAAAATTGAAAAAGTTGTACTTGGGCGACGAATGGAGCTGGCAAGAGTATGCGGCAAGTCCGAACAGCTCGCTGAGACCAAAGGAAATAGAGAACTAATCCAGTAAGTCTGTGCGATTTTGTAGCACTACTAGTTTCCTTTGTTATTTAATTGTTATTTTCATCAGAAAATAGTATTATAATAAGTTAAACATGTCAACAAAATAATGTAAAGCAGCAACCAGCTACTGATCTCATTGAAAATAAATAAATAAAAAAGATTTTAATTTAATTATTTGATTTCAGGTAGTGCACGTTTCTTTATATATGAATCAATTCTTTGGGACACACGCACCCTCACACTAACGTGCGCTAAATCATTTCGCGGAAGCGATCCGCCATTGTGGCCGATCGGCTGCTTGTGCGCAGAGGAAGGATCCACGCGCCTATTGTTCTGCCAATGAGGCAAGAGCCCTATTTCACCGTTGCGGGGGGGTGGGGTGGAAGGGCGGTAGCCCCAACCGCAACGCGGAAGGCGCTGGGCGTTTGTTTGCCGGGGGCCGACAGCGCGCAGAAGCGCCTTCCTTTAAGAGGAGGGATATTTCTCCCGCGGGGGGCGCTGGGGCGCTGCGCCCGGCGGCCGCAGGAAGGACGGGCAATACGTCAGAAGCTGCCCGCGGCGGCGGAGGGGTGGGAAGGTGCATGTGGGAGGACCAGGCGGGAGCGGGAAGACCAGAGGTGGTAGTAGTGTAGTGGTTGGTGAAGGTGGTAGTGGCGGTGGAAGGTTGGTGTGGGTGGGTGAAGGTGGTGGTGGTGGTGGAGTATTAAAGTGATTGTGGTGGTGGAGGTAAGGACGGTGAAGTGGGGGTATGTGCAGTAATAATAAGTGGTATGGTAATGGTGGGGGAGGTGGGGACGGTGTGGTGGTAGTTGTAGTAGGGGTAATGTTGATGGTGGTTTATTAACTATTGATGGTGGTGAAAGTGAAGTCGTGGAGTTGGGTGGCAGGCGACGGAGGTTAGGGTATGACCAGAGGTGGTTTGGAGGTGGTGATGGTGGTGGTGGTGGTGGTGGTGGGTGGTGGAGGTAGAAATAGTGGTGGTGGTGTTAGTGGTAGTAGTAGTGGTGGAGGTGGCAGTGAGAGCTGGTGTGGTGGCGGTGGCAATGTAATACATGGTCGTGGTGATGGTGGGGACGGAGATTGAGTCTGATGTTGGTGGGTGGAATCGAGTAGTTGTTATTGTGGTGATAGTCTGGTGATAGTAATGACGCTGGGCGGAGGCGTGGCGTTTGGTGGTGGCGATCGGTAGAGGGGACCGGTGATAGTGACGAGGGCGAGGCGGGGGGGAATGCGGAAGCAATGGGAGAAGTGTTAGTTTAGAGGTGGAAGCAGAATCAAGGTAGGTGCGAAGCAAAGGATGTCCCAGTTTTTCATTTAATAATATATGAATTTTCATTAACTTTTTTTTGTACATGGAGTCATTGAATTTTGGGAAACCTCTTAATAGTTTTGTGTTTTTATGCACTCTTCGGAAATGTCTTGAGTTAGAATACGCTAATGTGTATTTTCTCCCCGTGATGTGAAGGCGGGGGCGGTAATCGAATGGGTGTCGATGGTGGCGGAGGAGGCGAGGTGAAGGCGAACATGGAGTACGAGTCGTGGGCAACGTCGCCGGCGGCGGTGGAGGCGGCGATGGAAGATGTGGAAGCGGCGGGGCAGGGGTTGCGGTTGTCAGGCACATAACTCGGCCCGCTTCCCTGCTTGCCCTCCTCTCCCCACCCCTAGGCCCCCGTTTCCCTTCTTCACCCTCTGTTGCTCATTTTTCGCCTCATTTCCTGCCGGCCATTTGCCCTCTCACTTCCCAGCGCTTAATTTCCTGCACCCCTTCCTACCCACCCTTCCTATCTCACCTGTTCTTTCCCTATCTTGCTGTGGGTTTTCTTTTCGTGTTCCTCTCCATTTATTGTACCCCACAAAGCTTTCCTTGTCTCTCCCTCATTTTTGAACCTTTGTCTTTCCTGCTCTTAAGTTAATGTTTTTCTTGAGTTTTCACTTTCTAATGACGGCCGGTGTTAAATGAGTTCGGAAAATGGTATGTGCACCTTCGATTCTAACCAGTGACAAATCTTGACATATTCCTCCAACGTAGAGAACTCGTTTCCTTTTGTGAAAAGTAAAATTGAATATTTTAATCGAACCCTTTATTACTTATTTTAAATAATTATTCACATTATTATGCTTTAAAATAGTATAATGTTTAATTAAAAATAGTGGTTATTTACATTTATGATGCATTATACATTCACAATGTAGGTTTGTTAATACGTATAATTTTTTACATATGTGTAATTATTAGAAATATCATTTGTGAATTAAGACGCAAATTATTAAATTTGATTTCGCTTTCTGATTCTATTTGCAAAATTGAATTGGATTATGTTTCCCGCTCTTTGCAGCAAAATATATCTTTCTCATATTCATCAAAGAGAAAAGTTATATTGCCTCGAAACATACAGGAAATATCTTTGAATAGATAAAGGAGTGGAAGTCATTTTTACACTAAACACAGTTGAACTCTATTCTGCCATTGTTGAACATCTAGGTGAGTTTCAAAAGACGGATGATAATATTTCTCTCATCATATTTTCAAGTCATGATGTGGTTCACGAGTGTCCTAATGGGAAAGAGTGAAATGAGGATAGTTTGAGCAAAAGGACGAATTATTAAGTTGGAAGAAGAAAGAATTAGAAAGTGGAGAAGGAATATACATGAAAAAGTAATGTAACATAGAAAAGAGACAAGAGAAGAGGGACTGAGAGGTGAGATGGATCTTGGGTCGAAAGCGAGAAGCCATGAAATGTAACAGGGAAAAGAAGGGTAGGACGGAGAAGAGGGAGGTGAAGGTTGAAGACGACAAGAATCAGGGCATGCCGGAGTGTGAAGGAATGGGAAGGGAAGTTATGATGCTGAATGGTGATGAAAGGAACACATAGATATATACTAGGACAAAGAGTAGTAGAATCGGTGGACTGAGGAGGGCAGAAAGGGGATGGAGGAAGACGACGCGAGAGAGAAGGAGAAGTTGGAAGAGAAGTAAAGGAAGGAGGGGAATAAGCACGGAAGATGAACGAGAGTGAACGGCGAAGGTGTGGAAGGGAGTGAGGGAGGAGCGACCAAGGATGAGAGCGGAGAGGAAGCATCGAGGACGAATGACCGGAAAGAGAGACGCAGGGAGGAACTGTAGAGTTCAGAAATGTGAATAAAGGGAGTACTGGACAAAGGGAGCGGGAGACCGGACAGAGACAGACCCCAGCGAGGGATAGGCGAGGGCGACATAATGCCACTTGACACTGACAATGTTCTGCCTCGCGGCGGGATTAACCCGTGCGAACGCCTGCTGCGAGCTCAACCGGCGCTCTCCACCCCTAGCCGCCAACCTTGGTCCCTCCGCTCAGCACCACAGACGAGCCGGAACTACAACTACAGAACAATTTAATAAGAATGGGACATTTTGACAGCTAGTGCTGGAAACAAAATGAAGGTTCTGTGGTCGTTATGTTATTGAGCCTATTAGACTCTTCGTCTTCCATTCGTTCGTTTGCAGTTGGCTAACTTGTTAATGGCTTCGACGCTCCCTTTAGTGATGTCCTCGTCCTAGGATTTGAGTCTGGGGGCAAGATATTCAACACTAGGTACATAGCTAGGTTGAATTCAGTCGTAGTCTGGAGGATAATTTTAGTTACCAGCTGCACTGATCGGTAGTTTTCTGTAATTTCTCCGATCAACATCAGGATAATGCCGGAGTAGTACCCTAACAAACGTGTCACAGACCGCGCGACATCTTTTCTTCCTCTTCCATGTCCTGCCCTCACTATTTACTTACACATACTTATACTTAAATGCACTACCAGGACCGTGCATTATTATAAAATTGTAATTGAAAAATATATTTAAATCTATTTTATATTCAAAAAAAATATTTTTTGAGATTTTTGGACATGTATTTCGGAGATATACTAGAGTATACAAAATTTTTTAAAAAATCTTAAAATACTTTAATAAAAATTAAATTTGAGGATCTTATTTTTTCTTTCCTTCCAATACTCCAATATATAACCTCAAGATATGCATGAAGTTTTTAAGTTAGCTTTCCTTGATGTTTTAGTTTATTTACATACCGAAAAATCATCTGAATACAGTACACAGACTACAGTTAAGTAGTAGTATAATTTAAGTAGTAGTATTATGTATAAGTAGTAGTATTAAGTATAAGTAGTAGTATTAAGTATAAGTAGTAGTAGTAATAAGTTATAATTAAGTAATAGTATAATTTTTGCAATGTGTATTTTCAGGACTGGACAGTATCTAAATACCTGTATTTGAAATACCCATTCCCTTAATTTACTGAGAACATTTCGTCACGATTAAAATATAAGTGAAAGTAAAACTAGTGTAACTAAATGAATCAACATGAAGGTAATGTACTCTCATATGTCTAATATCCTTTGAAAAACACCAAACTTTGGCTGTTGACACTTTCACTGACAGTTACTAATTTATTGTAACTAACTATTACAATATATTGTTGCAAGAAAAAACACGTAATACAATTGTATATACTGTATTTTGAGTATTGCAAATATTTAATACGTATGTATTTCCCAAATCAGTGACTAATGTATTTTGAGTGTGTATTTAAATAATTATTTACAAAGTATTTGGGCAAAGTATTTAAATACTCATTTTCAAGAATTTCTCCTACGAGAGAGAAAGACCTTACTGAGGTGGCGGTCTGTTGGTGAGAGATACTGGTTGGGAAAACTCTGCAGGCCGACATAGTGGTCGGCGCCAGATCCCTCCATCCAGTGGGAGAAGAAAATAGCCACGTCTCGTAATAAAAACATGACCCGCACTTACGAGGCTAATGACCCAAGCAGATCCGCCCCCAGAAACATTAATCAATTCAGTTATTCTTTACTCTCACGACATCAGATAGCGCACCACCTTGACCTACGAATCACAGGGTATCTGTAGCTAAATATTTTCATTTTATGCCTCTCTCTGCCTCTCTCTCTGTCTCTGCCTCTCTCTCTGTCTCTGCCTCGCTGCGTCTCTCTCTCTCTCTGCGTCTCTCTCTTTCTCTCTCTTTCTCTCTCTCTCTGTGTTTAGAGGCAGAGAGAGACGGAGAGAGAGACGGAGAGAGAGACGGAGAGAGAGACGGAGAGAGTGACGGAGAGAGAGAGACGGAGAGAGAGAGACGGAGAGAGAGACGGAGAGAGAGACGGAGAGAGTGACGGAGAGAGAGACGGAGAGAGAGAGACGGAGAGAGAGACGGAGAGAGAGAGACGGAGAGAGAGAGAGACGGAGAGAGAGAGACGGAGAGAGAGAGACGCAGAGAGAGACGCAGAGAGGCAGAGAGAGATGCAGAGACAGAGAGAGAGGCAGAGAGAGGCAGAAAGAGAGGCAGAGAGACGCCCAGAGAGATCGAACGAGAGAGAAAGACCGACACACAATATACAAATCCAGAACTGCCGACACTGACTAGCCACACAGCGGGGAGCGGTAATTGTCCCAAGCAGCAGCAGCGGCGGGGGCGGGGGCGCTTGCGGCTGCCAGATAGCTTCATTAGCTCGATCTGCTGCCCCCGTGCGCGCCGGTCAGCTGGGCCAGGGACCGCCGCGCGAGGTCGCTGCGGCCCGAGTGCGCCGAAGCGATACCGCTCTCCCCCTCCCTCCCTTTCCCCTCCCCTTCCCCACCCTCCTCCGCTCCGAAAAGCGCCGCCGCCGCCGCACCTGCATGCGGGCGAGATACGCGCCACCTGCGGCGCGGCGCGGAAGGTCAAAGTTCAAAAGCCCGCCGCCGGCAGGGCGCCGCGCCATTGTGCTGCCGCGAATGGGCGGCCCGCCGGCTGACCGGGTGGCTGGCTGGCTAGCGGGCCGGCGCTCTGTACAGGCGCCTGCGTCCCAGTGGGAGACGATTATTTAGCCGGGCCCGAGCGAGCGCAGTGAACCACTCATTGATGCTGGCCGCGCGAAATTAAAGAGATTCAGTCTAGAAAATAGAAGATAGATTTTTAAAAAAAGTTGGAAATGTTTTCCCATGGGGTGATTTTTTGAAGAATAACACCACAGGACCTCCCCTTGTAGGAAGCGGCTAACGGGAGCAAACTGTCCCTTTCTAGGTAAATTAATCCAACGTGCACAATTTGTTCCAATTCTTTTTACACCTGCTCTTTTTCTGAATTATTCCTTAAATTCGTTTCTGAGAAGTTTTCTCTCCATTTCCAAATCAAAATCCCCCATTGTTAATACCACTATTATTCTCAGCTTGGAGTTTATGAGTGGACTGAGCAACTCGCTGACTGCCGGTACCCATCCTTCAATATTACCTCCCGTCCCCTTCCTTTCACTGTCAATAAGGGTAGAAGGGGCTGAACTAGCACAAAGAAGCATCTCTTCTTAAGGTCTCTTAACACAGTTGAATTTGCGTGCTGATTCTTGCACAGAAACTCTACGGAAACTTGAAAACACCAAACTAGAACTATAAAAAGCCAAAAAACGTGTTTACACTCTCAGCACGTTTTCTGTACGATTTGCGCCTATACGTCGCAAGGGTCTCTGCCGGACTACAAATGAATTCCTGAATTGCCCAGTCAGATTACATTCACTTACATTTGTGTACGTGCGTTCTGAGCACCATGGAAACATTTTAGAGTATTAATGAAACATGAAGAGAAAAAATAGAAAGACCGTCATTCCAAGCATGGTTGTGGTTGCGAAGGCTTTAAAGGTTACGCAGAAAAAACGCTCCGAATAAAGAAAATCTTGGCAGCAAAAATGAAGTTCAGTAACGTCACATTTGCATGAGGCAGTGAAATATACTTCCCCAAAAAGCCGAGAACTCGAATCCGCCACACCAATTCACAATGTCACACGAATCGAACCAAACCTAACCACAGAACGCAAAAGGATTAACGATTTCTGCCGCAAACAAAGCCGTTAGTGAAGTAAGCTGTCGCAAGAAATGTAGATATAAACTGGACGTTTTTTGTATGAAAAATAAGAACATGCTCAAAAGTTTTCAAGCAGAAATCGTTCAGAGTGCATTGCAAGCGTTCTGTACGAGTTATCTGCCAGAAAATTGTACCGTGAAAAAGGGCGTTAAGGAAGTCAACCTGATACAAATCCCGCGAGCCAGCGGCAGTGCACTTATCAGCCCCAGTCACCACACGTTTTATCTTTCGCAATGCCCGTAACGCGACCGAGGACAAAACCTGACTAGAGGAAAATGACAAGCAATCCAAAAAGCTAATAAAACATTGACGAAAAAGTGTAAAAGGAAAATGCATATTACAACGTGAAATGTGAGAGGACTAGGTCACAAAGAAATAGAACTTAGATTAATACTCTTTTGATTTGGAAAGAATAATAAATATCAAACTAAAACTTGGATTATCCAAATTTAGTATTATAGTGGTTTATGCTCCAAAAGATGGAAAACCCTAAAATATTACACATTATGAAAATCTTCAGATACTTCAGACAACAGGGAACAACAAAATGAATATCTTATAGTAGCTGATGATATTAACGCCATCGCTTCGTCATTGCGACTGTTCCAGTTAGACTCGAATGTCCTCACGGAGAACAGGTTGTGAACAGAATTGTTAAAAAGTTTCAAGATTTTGTATTATTGAATTGTCTGAGAAATACAAACTCCTTCCGTCGATATAAAAAATACATAAATATTCATGGAACACCAGAGATAGCATGCCCAGAAATGGTACAAAGTTGAGAGATTTTATATTATTGAATTGTATGAAATATAAACTCCTTCTGTCGATATAAAAGGTACATAAATATTCATGAAACACCAGAGGTAGCATGCTAATCATTAACTATGTATGTTTTAACAAACAGCAGGACGTCTTCACTAGCACGTAACACCAGAGTGTATAGGAGCTACGATGTCTACATTGAGCATATTTTTTTAAAATCAAACGTGTGCTTACTAAAGAGATGGAACTATGAGGAATATAAAATTGAACATCATTTTGAATACATTTGTTGGAAGATAACAGTACAGTAAAGGTACATCCGTTATCTTAAAATATGTCCAGTTAATGAAATTACAAGGAGACGTGTGGAACAAGTAACGGAAGATAAGAAGGTCTTGTAGAAAATACGTATTACCTGCTTAATATAGAAATGGAAGGGTAGGGAAGAGAATGGGCCTTGACATGCAAGAGCTCTCGCACGGGTATGCTAGCTAATAAAAAATTGTCGAAGACGATCTCAAGAAAAATGACATACGCACGGTCGCTATCGTCAAAATTGGCAAATTTGTGTTGCTACGAATCAGGTACTTCCCCCGGGATAATCCCGGAAACTTGCCATTAAGTGAAAAGGCCCTTTACGTGTTACTAAGTTCAAGTCCGCGGTAACTTTTCATATCGCGCAAGAATCCAATTGACAACGATCCGACACCCATCATTCCAATCTTCTCCCTACACGTGACTCCTGTTATGATCACCTCTCCAATATTTTTCTGGAGAGAGAAAACGGGCAGGCTTCTCGGGTACTGATAAATGGTGTGACAACACCAACTTACGAAACAACGACTCCACCTTAGAATAAACACTCGCTTAGGTCCAAATTCCGCGCTTAACCCCTACCATCTCCCTCGTCACACATCGGACGCCCCATCCGGAGACACAAGCGACCGCTTCGCTCGAGACCGTCCACTGCGTCCAATCCTGATACGCCTTGCCCCACTAGTCCTTTCGGTGTCTTGTCGCATGCGGCGGAGATAAAAGATGAAGCCGTCGCCCAGAAAGGCGTAAGGTTCCTGCGACCCATGCTACATAGCGAGCTTAAATTACATTCTCAGTTTCAGGAAGAAAAAGTGATTTCCTAACTACACCAACTATACCGACAGAGTGGCTCCGTCCAGTTTGTCTTACTATTTTCTATTTTTCCTTTGTCTAACGATTATTGCTGCGGAAAAGATGTAACGGTTAGCGTTCAGACTGTTCGCGGGTTCAAACCCGATCAAAGCTATGGATTTTCAGGGCGAAAAGATCCTTCGTTGGCCTTCGTTCGGAGGAGAAGTAAAGCCGGCTGTACCATGGTAGTAGATTTACTGCATGTAAAAGATACTCAAGCCTAGATGAAGCCTATGAGCTAAATTCAAATCGCCTGTTTAGTCGCCCGAGAAATACCTCCTTTCTCCGCTAGTGGGTGAAAGGAGTAGTGAAATTTACGTGGTCAGACGGAAGAGTCCTCGAGACCTCGAGTCTCGCCACGTAAAATAAAGCATCAATTGAAGTAGATTCGATTCAATAATTTCAACAATAATATCGATAAATGACAATTAATTTCGATAAATGACAATTAATGTTAATAAATAACAATTAATTTCAATAAATAACAGTTAATTTCAATAAATAACACTTAATTTCAATAAATAACACTTAATTTCAATAAATAACTATTAATTTCAATAAATAATATCAATAATAATGTCAGTAATAATGTCAGTAATAATGTCAGTAATAATGTCAGTAATAATGTCAGTAATAATGTCAATAATGTCAATTACGTCAATTACGTCAATTACGTCAATTACGTCAATTACGTCAATTACGTCAATTACGTCAATTACGTCGATAACGTCGATAACGTCGATAACGTCGATTACGTCGATAATGTCCATAATGTCCATAATGTCGATAGTGTCGATAATGTCGAAATGTCGATAATGTCGATAATGTCGATAATGTCGATAATGTCGATAATGTCGATAATGTCGATAATGT
>BOPP01000006.1:19100872-19111504 GCA_017312745.1 Gryllus bimaculatus | reverse complement strand
CATTTCAATCATTTCAATCATTTCAATCATTTCAATCATTTTAATCATTTTAATCATTTTAATCATTTCAATCATATCAATCATTTCAATCATTTCAATCATTTCAATCATTTCAATCATTTCAATAACTTCAATAAATTCAGTAACTCAATAATTTTAATCACTTCAGTCATTTTAAGCAATTTCATCGATTCAATTCAATCAAAATCGATTCGGTTCGGTTCGTTTCGATTCGATTCAATTCAATTTAATTCAACTCAATATTGAGCATCGTTCTGTTTCGATTTGTGTCCAGCATCGTGGAGTTGGCGCGCACTGCGCAGTGAGGCGTCTCGACGCTTCGTCGCGGGCGCCGACTTCCGCTTCGCCGCGTCGCTTATCGAGACCATCACTGCGCGGCGCCGCCTTTCATTCCGCAGGCGCATCGATTTTGTGTTTCCCGCGACGAATAACTCTAATCTACTTAGGCTTTTACAAAATCGATAGCTCTCTCTCTGCTCGGAGATGTCCGCCCGGCCGGGGTGGAAAGCCTCGCAGGCCAATCGATTATCGAATGCTTCGCCAAAATGTGACAGACGGAGGCGGCGACTCCTGCGGATTCGTAGAGGGGTGCAGTTCGTCGTAGCAATGATGTTCGTTCTAAACACAAAATGTAAAGATTATGTGCTGGGGACAACGCTCAGGATCATGTGGACAGAAGATGTAATGAATTTGCCTCCACCTCAAATAAAAAATGCTATGTTCAAGAAACTTATTCAATTATCAGCGTAAGCATATCGTACATTCAATCTGTTACTCTATCAAGGAACGATATAAGTAAGGACATTCCGCAGAGATAGATCATGGAGCGAAAATTAAGCGGTAAGGCTAGAAACAAATGAGTTGGGAATTAACAAATTTTCGGTAGTTCAAACACTAAATGCAACTGGGAATGGAAAACGAGGATCTCTAGGCATATTAGCAATGACTCTCATAGGCCAGAAAAGCAAATGGTTCGAATTCCCTTCAGTTTTTTCTCCTTTCTCCACTGCCAGGGGTAATACTGCCCGCAGGACGTAACGGCAGTGAGCCAGCGTTATCCCGTACTAATTGCCCTTCGTAAAACTAGAGGTGTCCAACAAGACTCCAATTAATTGTAGAATGCGCCTCCAACGCAGTACCACGTCTCGCAACTTGACCACGCATGTTAGCAGTGGTAAAGCCGGGCGGTACGCTAGACACAAAGAAATTCAACAATAGTGTCGAAAAGTAGTAGTGTCAAAAAGTAGTGATCGATTCCTTACGTTTTCAAAAGCCAATTCATTAAATATAAATACAATATGTTTCTGAATATGGTTATACATGTTTTATTTGCAAACAGTATTTTATTATGAAATCATAAAATATCAAACGGGAAACCACAAGGGCATTGGAAATTACAGATTTATTTCGAAGTTCTCAAAGCACGCATTGTACTGATATATTATGAGCGTAAATAATAAATGGATATATAAATTGAAATGAATAATACACACATTATTTAGATATAAAACAAAAAAAAACAATTGTCAGTGATGAAATCAAGCCGATAATTCGTCTTCGATTCGTTAACTCAGGGAAAATTCCTAATTCCGAATACCTATTCCTGCGTGGCATCTATTCCGGTTCGTAAACTATGTAGTATATTGTGTTCCCAGGCAATACAGATCGAGTTTAAGTGAAAAAGTCCCTCCATACTATACAAAATGAACCTGGTCGGGCGGTAATGGAATTGGATTTTTTCATTACACTTTTCGAATTTCTCTTCTTCTTAAAAATATCCCCTCTGTCAACCTTATTAATTTTATATTTAGTTACCAGTGTAGATGGTCTGTTTCGAGGTACTGTTCTGGAAGGGTTTCTATAAGCATCTCTGCTATGAGGAATTTCAGCTATTTCTTGTATTTCTATCTCTTCATCTTTTCTTTCTCCTGTGGTAATACTGTACGATAACCAATTAAGCTGCACGGTGCGTTTATTTTCTTTTCTTCTTCAATGTCTTATAGAATGCGTTTTTCTAAAATACAATATACTTGACTTTAAATTACATATATTGGACGTATTTTTTACTAAAAATTTAATTTCAAATACTGATTTAATTACAAATACTAAAATAATATTGAATTAAATTGTTCATTTCTGAACCGTATAGTTAATATTCCAGTTGCAACACGGTGAAATGTTAAAATGTAATGATTTTGAGATCATTAACTTAATCGGAGCTCAGAATCATTCAGTAAACGATAACAGCGTTTAATGGGGATATTCTAATGATTGTGATGATTGATTAAATTAATGCTTTATTTTACGTAGCGAGACTCGGGCCATCAGTCCCGCTCTTCCGTCTGACCACGCAAATTTCACTACGCTCCTTTCACCAACTAACATAGAAATGAGGTATTTCTTGGGCGAGAAACAGGCGATTTGAATTTAGCTCAGAGGCGTCATTTAGGCTTGATGATCTTTTACATTCAAGTAAATCTACTAACATGGGACTGCCGGCTTTACTTCCCCTCCGAAGGAAGGCGTACGAAGGTTTTTCTGCGCTTTTAAAAATCCACAGCTTCGATCGGGATTGAACCCGCCAACTAGTGTATAACAGTCCAATACGCTGACTATTACACCATCGCCGCGGCGTCTAAAATTAAGTCTAAAATTAACAGGAAAATGCATCTATATTAATAATTCAAACACATTAAGGTCTTTGAAGAAACAGCGGAACACTTGCACACTGACCTTACGAGCATGCGACATTCAGAGTTGTCTGTGCACTCAGACGAAGGTTAATCGCGCGGAAAGATATTCCCCTTCTCCCTCGCAGCGCTCTCTATCCACGCTTTTTATCCACGCATTCAAAAAGAAAGTATTACAACAAATGTTAAAAAAATCAATGCTATATAACACTAATCGAATACCGCCCTTGCTCCTATGTAACGCAATGTAACGCCAAGAACCTTGCGATTATCTGTTCTTTAGGGGTCATCCATAAATTACGTGACGCTAAAGAGGAGGGAGGGGGTTTGAGGCAGCGTTACATAGCGTTAGATTGCGTTACATAGGAGAAAGGGAGGTATTCGATTAGTGTTACGTAGCATTTATTTTTTTTTACATTTTTTTAAACATTTGTTGAAATACTTTCTTTTGAATCTTATACTAAAACCTTAAATATTATCTAATTAATTTGCTTTAAAACATAGATAATTTAATTATTAGAAGTTATTACAATAAATAGAAATATTTTTTCAAAGGTTTTCTATTGAATCTGTAAGATTATGAAGAAAATATTTCAAACTGATCTGCAGAATTTTATAGAATACAACTAAATAGGCGTTGTGTGAACGGTTTGCGAACAGAAATATTCTTACTTGTGCGTCCTTCCTTCACTCAAACGTTCCCCCAATCTTATTGTTAGACGTTGTCAACATAAACAAATAATTCCGATTTTATTTATCATAAATTATATTACACGTAAATAAAATGAATACAATTTTTTACAGAGCTACAATTTACTTTCACTCTCACAGCGTCACGTAATTATTTAGGGTGTCTCAATCATACGTTACGGGTGCATTACAGAGGGGAGAGGGGGTACTCAAAATACTCCAATTTGCGTCACATAATTTATGAATGACCCCTTACAACCTAGAAAGGGCACCCGTTTTTCCGACCATTTAGTTCGTCCATTCCTAAACTTTTAGCGCGTGAGTTATACAGTAATTGTCACATCCTTTATCTACCTCACTTCTCAGAGACTTCTAGAACGTGGAACGGCCTTATGCAATAAGAAATCATTTCATCACACGGCCCTAATAGTAGGCGTGGGGGCATGTTGGGGAAAGAATAATTAGCTGCTGAAACGGCTGAGAAACGACTGTGGGTCGTCGTTTAAGGTCGTTGAGTTTCCGATTAAGGGTTTTGGTTCTTCCCTACCGGCGTCACTTTGAACTCCCCTGAACAATTCAGATCAGGAAGAAACGAGAATCCTCTAGTGAGCAATAGTAAAGCAAGTATTAGCACGAACATGTATACCAGGGTAGAGCGATCGACAACGGTAATTTGTAACTTTTTTGTCGCATGAACAGTATAGAGGTAAGCAAGAATAGCACCATATTCAGGCTGGTACTTAATAGGAGGGCGTGTTTTTTATGATATTGTTGTAACACAAGGTTCTCGGTTCTAGTTTTTTGACGTTAAACATATCAAATCGTCGCCAGTCCGTATTTACGGCGCCTGTCGGAAGCATTTGAGTTTAGGGGATTGGCCACATGGTCATGTGTTTCATTGATTGATGATTCCGGGCACGTCAATTGCTGAAGCTATTAGTCCCAAAAGCATAGTGCATGTTTTTATCGCGGGAGGTGGCTGTGATCTTCCTTCACTGAACGGCGAGATCCGGCGCCGTTCTACCCGTCCGCTTGCGGGTTTTTCCCCAGCCAGGAGTCTCTCACCAGCGGGGCACCGTCCCAGCCGAGACAAGCCCAAGGCTCCAACAATTAGGTCTCCCAATATATATATATATATATATATTATGTACATTTTCCATAATATATAATATTATAACTATAAGGTATATATTTTAATATATATATGGGTGTAGTGCACTTAAGTGTGTATGTGTAAGTAAGGTGTGAGGATAGGTCAAGGAGGTCGAAGGAAAGATCGCGCGCGGTCATTGGCCCGTTTATTAGGGTACTGCTCCGGCATTCGCCTGGTGCTGATCGGAGAACCCACAGAAAACTACTGATCAGAGCAGTCGTGTGATAGAATTGTCCCCCAAACAGCGGATGAATTGAATCTATGTAGCTTATGTCGTAACTCCTGCCACTGTCGGAACTGGAACCCGAAGCCATCGGTCAGAAGCACTACAGTAATATCAATTGTTGTTCTGAACCGCTAAAGCCGGTGTAATATCAAATTCGGACGTTGTTTATTGCAGTCCAACCAACTCTTCTGCGCCTCATTCACAGCGCTTCCGTAGGACAAGAAACGATGAAGAAAAGGAAGGGCAGGAATTGACAGGTGGCGGCGACGAAGGGAGGGAGAAGATCAATTGCGTGTCTGAAAAATGGGATCATAATGTCGAATAAGGAGGAAAAAAGATCGAATACTTTGAAAGGAAGTTTATCTGTCTGAAGTCGTTGCAACACACTGAACAAAAAAATAACCCAGCCACATTAAACGAAAACTTGATTAAATGAAAATCAATGCAGAATGTGTGGAAACAAAATTAATGAATTCATAAATTAAGAATTTGGTTTTCATTTTCAGAGAAAAATACGGTATACTATCGTGCCCACGATAAAGACTGTTTTATACCTTTCTCAAATTTGTGATTCGTTTCATTTGCAACGTTTTTCCTGTTTCAAATAATTGTTTGGCCTCTTAATTCATTTACTTATTTCGATTTGCCAGGTTTGAATAAACCTCTTACACAGAAAATGGATCTTTCTTATATTTCAATTAAACAACTGAAATTTTTCTATTTGACAAAAAACTAGATGCAAATTAAGCATTTTACAACCCTTCGTTCTGAAAAAATGAGGGATTTAAATAGTAAGAACTCTCCCAATACCTCTATTAACAAGCTATTTATATGAGATCACTTTCGCAAAAATATATGGGTCTACACTGTGGAAGAGTTGTACTATAAGATACGGACTTTTAAAAGCGTAATCTAGTAAATTTCTTGCAGAATTTGTTGTGAAAATATCAAAGGGAACCAACAAGGAAAGCAGTTAAGGCATGTAAGAGGACGGGCGTGAAAGACTAGCGAAGTCGTTCGAGCGAAACTGCAAAACCTGAACAATCTGGAGCAAGTGAAAGAAAATTGAATCGTTTATTTCGGAAACCATCAAACGCCAAATTCCTCGTTTCGAGAAAACTGAGAATAAGTCTCCCAATTTTTCAGATTTTAAAATATTTTTTTATTAAAGGAGTTGAAAAATGAATATTTTTCATTTAAATATACCCTAAACGATGTGTTTCTACTCCTGGAGCAATAATCCTTCGCTAAAGCGTGTTTTGTATTTTGGCGTATGACAGGTTCTGAAATAAACTTTTCAATGGCACGTGGTGACATTGTTACTATTCCAAACATGTCGAGTGAGAACAGCACGAGGATTTATATTAGAAGGCAAGTTAAAATAACACGACCTGGTCAATCGGGTAGAGAGGAAAAGTAATTAATTCTACCTATAGTGGTAAGGAAAATAATTTGATAATTTATATCCTCTCTTCCTCCCGGCCAGCTTACACACCTCCGCAACCCCACCTGGGTCCGCTCTGTTTCGTTCTCTGTGCCTGTCTTGCCCCGCTCTGCGTCACCTTCATCTGTAAGCGCCTCAACTACCATGTCACATATACAAACTTTGACCAGTCCTGCCTTGCCTAGATGAATAAGGATTGCATAATTTTTTGTCTCCATATTTAAAAACATTGTTGTCTCCCCAACTATGTTTTTGATCCCGTCAGAGATTAACGTTGAACATTTTTTTCCTGTTGGTTATTCCCAGCGTAATAGGAACACATTTTACACATTTGATGTTTCTAATATTCAGAGGAATTGTCTCTACACTGGTAGGTCAGTCATGTTTGTAGTAATATGTTGTAGCTATTTTGGCCTGATGAATGTCGTAGTACGGCTGAAACGCAGTTAACTTTGCCTAGAAAGCGGAGTCTATCGTACAGTCTTCGTTGAATCCACTCGCGGGAATCTCCGTTCTCTTTAGTCATATTTCATTTAGTGGCCTGCCGCAAAAAATATGCTGCTGAGCAAAACCGCACAAAATTATTTTTCAAAATGTGGAACACGCACACACTACTCAAAAACAACAAATAAAATATTCTCTCATAGCAACACAATAAATTAAATAATTAATAAAAACAGTTTATATGAATTCTGCAATAACATTCGTATACAGTGATGAGATATCAAGAAAAAAAAAACGTTGCTGTAACGCAACACGTGAATAGCAACTACTTAATGACGTGAGGCCTCTTCCTTGCAGCTCCCTTGCTTCCTTGCAGTCGAAGGACGTCAGCTCTATCGTATGCAATGGAGCGTTGGCTCGGAGTTGTGTGAGTGGTATGAGAATGGGAGAGAAAATGCAATCAAATATTTGGATTTTCAGCGAAAATCGAAACTGTTTCATTGTTCTTGGATTGTTCCCGAGTTCCTAGCTATCCAACAAAATTGTTACTGGTTGCATAGTTTTCTCTCTTTTCAATGTCTGCGTGCGTTGTAAACTAGTAATATTTAATACAAAGAGTTTTTAGTAGCAATCATAAGAGCTACAAATACGAATTTACTTATATTCCTTCAACGTGATTCACAGTCCTACATTTTAGTCCTGCAGCTTGCTCACCTTCACTTTTTATTCTATTTCGGTGTACCATTTCTTTCTTTTATTATACTGTTTGGTTTCAATATCGTCTATTTCTGCATGTTTTTATGTACTAGTTCGGCGCTTGAAAACGTTCACTCTTTTTTAAAAATAATCCTTTTTTAAATGTGGGAAGGGCTTCATTCTGAAACCCAACTTTGTTTCTAACAGCACGGACTACAAAAATGTAAAAGAAAGCACAAACAAGTCTTATGCAGTGAAGAGCCAAAAAAAACTGGTACAGCTTTGTGAATTGAAATAAAGGGATCTGGAATCAATCAGAATACGGCGCCCCTGTCGGCAACGTCTATATAAGTCAACCAGGGTCTGGCACAGTTGTTAGTTTGGTTACTGCAGCTACAACGGCAGGTTATCAGATTTAACTGAGTTTGAACGTGGTGTTATATTCGGTGTAAGAGAGGTGGGGCATAGCATCTCCGTGGTCGCAATGAAATTTAGATTTTTCCGCACGACCATTTCACGAGTGTACCGGGAATCCAGTAAAACATCAAACCTCCGACATCGCTGCGGCCGCAAAAAGATCGTGTAAGTACGGGACCGACGACGACCGAGGAGAATCACAACATGTGACAGAAGTGCAACCCTTCCGCAAATTGCCGCAGATTTCAGTGCTGACCCATCAACAAGTGTCACCGTGCGAACCATTCAACGAGACATTATCAATATGGGGTTTCGGAGCCGAAGGTTTACTCGTTTACAGTTGACGACTGCACGTCTCAAAGCTTTACGCCTCGCCTGGGGCCGTCAGCACCGACATTGGACTGTGGATAACTGGAAACACGTTGCCTGGTCAGACGAATTTTGTTTCACATTATTCCAACAGAACTTATCGCATTATTGGTGAGTTTTGCAATTTCCAAAAATCCAGAGTTTAATAACATTTGGACCTGCGCCATTTTTATAAGCGTATTTTGTCCTATTCTAGAAAACAAATATATGTAATATATGTAAAAGAAACATGTTTTATTAGTAATTTGTTCTTCTCCAACATTCGGGAAATACAATCGTACGTAAATTTCGGTCCTATAAAGAAACCACTCTGTAATGTTTTTTCCAAATATTACTTTTAAATAGTAACCCCAAAATGAAATAGAAGTACATTACTGTTACAATAACAGTAATACAAATGCAAACCTACCTGTAATAGTACAAACATTATGACCAAATGAAAATGATATAATCTACAATAAAATTACTACGAGAACAAAATTTTATTATTCATATCTGTGGTTGGGATCAAGAGGATGAATTCTTTTCAGTCTCCTTGACGCCATGCTATGGTCTAAGATGTTAATGGACAGATGATAAATATTATTTTCGAGTCTGTGTTGGTATTTGACAGATTTGAGAGTAATTTTGTCTTTGATGGTGGTGATACGGAGGTCTTCATATAGTGTGAAGTTTGACTCAAACCAGGGAATTTTGTATTTTAATCTTCGAATTTTAGATCGAAAATTTCAATAGTTGAATTTGAGTCTGTTTCTGAACTTTTTGTCCCTATTGACATTTGTCAACATTTTAGTTTTGTTTCCTTCCTTTTATCAAAATATGTCTCTTCCATGTTAACTTCTTTTGAGAACATTTTGTTTTTAAAATTGCCTTTATTTATTCGCAGATATTATCCACCTTTCGGTATGAGGGACCCACAAAATTGTTGTGTCGAAAAATCGCCGTTTTTTGCCGCAGTTTTACAATACATTATCTATACTACGTAAGTACAACAGTATGTGAGAAAATAATAGGTACTAGGGGCGTTTTCTCTTTTCTTCTTATTTTAGTGATGAAAACATAAATAAAGTATTACTTCGTAATATTACACGAATATGTATTTAGTTCCGACATTTCTTTTGCTTTGTTCTCGACTGTGGTGTGCGAGATATTTTGGTATCATAGGAATTCATGTGGAAACCACGCACGTCCTTTGGGAGATCATCCATCACACGTCAGCATGAAACAGTTATGGTCTCTTTTAAACCCCCTTTTACCTAATTGAGTGGCTGTTATTCTCCTGCTTTGCATCATCTGCTCAGCATACATAATACATGCCATACTCGTTCCCTTACTATCAGCTAATGTAATATCGCCTAATCCAATCGTGGGTACTCATGAATCGTGTATGAGACATGAAAAAACACATCATAGCTTTCTAATTATCGATTTTTCTTTTATTTTGACGGGTAATATGTTGCCTTAACATTTTAACTTTCATGTCACCTATCACTTAAACTATTCCATGATGCATTGTTGAAATGAAATAATTAAATAAGCCTAGTCCTTGCAAACACATCGCACAATGGAAGAGATCTAAAAAATACAACACAGAAATATTACATAAGTGTTCATTTCACGAAAAAAAATCCACAAATATTTTTTTCAGGCCATTCAATACTTATTCTCCAAGACTAATAAAATAAAGAAAATTTACAAATTCTAAAAGAATTAAATTACTGTGCACTGTGAACACGGAGTTAAACCTGTATTTGAAAATGCAATTGAAATGGTTTACACAAATGTTTTACCAAGTTTTGTACATGTATGTTGTAGTGACCCATGCTACGAAATCTTGCTATCCACCTTAAAAACGTAATGAATCACATTTAATTAGTATTATTATTGACTTTTTTGTAAAGGAACATGAGAGTCATACACTGAGGTTACTGAATATTGCGATTTTAATAACCTTTGCCTTTAAAAACACTCAAGATTTGAGCTTAAACAACTTGCTACCTTTTGTGATAAGCAAAAAAACCCCTGTTTTATTTTTAACATAAACAGCATGAAAACATTGTAAATAGCACGACAATTAATGCACGCAGAATGGGAAGTCAGAGAATACAGGTTTTCAGGGCGACCAGTAAAAAAAGAACTATGTTTCATAGACGCGAGCATGGCATTCTTATGGAAAGGAAAGCGCAGCCCCATGTAATGAAGAAAGAATATTTACGTTGGAGGCGATGCGAGGATAATAAGGAAAAATTATGGTGTTCGGTGTGTGGGTGTGTGTGTGCGTGTGTGTGCGTGTGTGTGTGTGTGTGTGTGTGTGCGTGTGTGTGCGTGTGTGCGAGCGTGTGTGTGTGTGTGTGTATCTGTGTCTCTCTTTCTCGCCCTTCCTTGCTCTTTCTCACTGTTTCTCACTCTTTCTCCCTCTTTTCTTTCTCTCTTTTGTCTCTCTCAGTCTCTCCCGCTCTCTCTCTCCCACTCTCTCCCTCCC
>BOPP01000006.1:19079207-19100433 GCA_017312745.1 Gryllus bimaculatus | reverse complement strand
ATCGAGGTTCTATCGGGTACTATTACCATCGGTTAGGATTGGGGTTACTATTTCAATTAGAGGGAAGAGGTAGAGAATACGGAAGTGGGACCGATATTTTTCAGGGTTTCAAATGTTAATAATCTAGAGAAGCGAAAAGTAGTTTTTGAATGTTTAGTTAAATCTGAAATAGATTTTGTACTCGGAACGGAATTTATAACAGGAAAGAATCGAAGAGGGCCGTGTATTCAACAATTCATGTTGAACCTAGGCAGTCCCGAATGGGCATTAATTACGCAACTTTTCTTGAACAATGACCTTACTTCCTCCTCTCTGGTACAATAAACAGTTGAAGACACAAGCTCGCAGCGAGCACTGATGACAACATTGCAAACACATCTTCACGGGCTTTAAAATAGAAACTATTTTATGTTGAAGACGAGAACTTCGGTCCATGATTTTCTCAAAAAATCTAAAGAAATGACCAAAGCAGATGAAGATCTATCTCATTAGATACCTTGATCTCCTGAGAAAATTAGAAAGAAAATTATTGCGAAAGTTGTGAAGGCATGAATGATTCTCCAGAGATTGATATTGTTTCATAAAATCTAATGGTCGGTTTCGTAACTGTGTTAGTTAACCCCACTCTAACCGCATTTTTTCAATCCATCGTTCAAGAAACGTTGCGCGAGTAATAACCACACGTAGTACAGCATAGGTAAAGTCGCAAACACGTAATAATTTATTGTAAGTTTTTTATCAAACTGACGACCGGCTGATAACACCCCGGTGACATTTTGATATTGAGAGAGAATACGGTAGGAGGGACGGCAACATTAACAGCAATAGACACAATTACTAGAGAAGATCGAATGGACGTTTCAACCGAGAAATCGGACGAGGTCAACTGAGAAATCATCGATACACGCGAAGATAACAGTAAGCAATGAACTTCGATTTGGACCTGTATAGGAGGATACTTATTGTTTTCGAGAATAATAATACCAATTCTATTAATGAGATCATTTGAAAGGTGTAAACCAAAATTTCTTAATAAATATTAAGTTATTTTATTCAGAAAGGCTGATAATTTATAGTTAGTTGCCATCAATTAATAATAATATATTCAATAAACAGAACTTCGAGAGATCACATTTCTATATAGATTACCCGTTCACATATAACAGGTAAAAATATAGCTTATGTATGTAGAAAACCATGACTATTCGGAAATAGTATCAAATAATAAACTTTTCAGCATAAGGCAAATTTATGAACATAGCAAGGCAAATCGATGATAGAATTATTTATAGATCAATGTATGAGTTTCTAGAGGGTGTCCAAGCGAAAGTGATAATAGCCGACGAGTGTATTGACTAAAAAAATGTAATATTAATATCAATAGAAAGAGAGATCATTCGTGATATCTTGCAAATAAGGAGATTTATTATATCCGGGTATTTACTACTTTCTTACCCTAACTTTAACCTCATTATTAGTCTCTGGCTTGCACGGGCTACACCGTCATGTGTTGTCTACTTTCTATTAATAGATACTGTATTGAATATATACGAGTATGTATAAGAATTATTTTATAAGAGGGTAAGAGCACGGTTAAAAGGAAAATTTAAGACAAGAAGAAAATGATCATAAAAGAGCAAAGCCATCTGCAGAAGTTTCTTCTCGTACACCGAAATTAAAATTAGATCATTTATTACAAATATTAAAAAATCAACAATAAAGCATTTAATTTAAACCTTACATCATTTTACTGTCTGAGAACAAAATTATTGTTTTAAAGTCACATGCACACCATTCAAGCCATAAGCAACCACAAGCTTTTCAAATATCATTTTCCAATTTATATGTGTAACATATTTGTACGTGTGTAACATATGTGTAACGATTTTTATGTTTAATATTTTATAATGTGTAACATTTCATTATAATACTACAATTACATTTACGACATATATACTTTCATCTAATGGAAATTAATACCTTCCTTATTTTCAAAGGCAATATACATACTAGGACATTGAAATAAGGAAACTGCTCTGAAATAAGAAGGCTAATACTGGTGTATGGAGGCAGAAGAGAATTTGTCTTCTTATAAAAGAGGCAAAGTTTGCTATTTTTAATAGTTGTAGGATTTGTTTACGTTCTTCTTGAGAAGACAAGGATTTAAATAAATTTTCGTTTAGATTTTGAAAAACTGCCTGAGATTGTGAGTAGACTTTATATATTAGAAGTTCAAAGATTTTATTTTTCAGAAAAGTCTTGAAAACATGATGCAATTTATAATTTGTACTATTACCAGCAATAAAGAAATGATGTTTTGTGGAAGATTTTCGTGCAAGTCCATTTTTACGTAAAATTCTCGACCGCTGGGACGCAACTCTACCAAAAACAGTAGTTTGGGGGTTAATGGGTTTCGTTGCTTCGATTTGTGGCGTTTTGTATCCACCAGTTAACTAGAAGTTCACTCTCGGTCTCTGCTGCTCCTCCTTTCAAACAAAACTTCTTCGAAACCAACAACTCGTAATCAAATTTCAGTCAATTAATCCAGTAGCCTACAGCAAACTCTCTCAAGGTATCTCTCTAGATAATCTGACGTATGCTCTTTTATTCTTGTTACAAATTGACCGCAAACGACAATATCAACTATTATTTAATTCGCGTAATTAGGCCCTGAGGAAGGTCGCAGAATGGCGACCGAAACGTCGGCACCTTCGCCATGGACGCGGCGTCACCCGGACAACCAATTAAATACTGACTCCGACCTCGGAAGCCTACTCTCTCAATATCAACTATGTTTATACACTATAATGCACGTCAAGATATAAATACAGTAATAGTTATACAATGAGTGGTCAAGATATGTTCTACGTTGATTTCATGAATTTTTATATCACAAATGTTACAACAGACGTCATTTATGCATATCTGGTATTCATTACTTTGACTGTCATCTTTGCCCGAGCTTTGACAAATAAGAAAATTATGTCAGTTTTCCTAGACTTCACTCTTACGCTGAAATAAGATGGATTTAAACTGCATACATGACTCAGAAAGCCAGAATAATGCCTAAGGGGTATTGTGTTCCGTAGCAAATAAGCATTACAGATATAACTATATCATGAATCAAACAAATTTAACTTTACGTTTGCATTCAGGCACTTGTAATTTTGCACAACTTAAAGAATTATTCTTCAAAGAGAATGGGTGTGAATGATTCATGTTTTCATTTCTCAAGGGATATAAGAAGAATGTAAGCCCCTCAAGTCTGCCTTTTTTAAGTAGCAGACCCGAATACCAAGACGATATAAATTCATGCTAATTTCATGCTAATTCATTTTAATTACCTAAACAGTTTGTCAAACATTTTAAAGAGAAGATGTCTAATTACATTTAAAACATATTATATTATATGAAATAATTGTCGTGGGAGATCTTCCCTCTCGAATACGTTAAGAGTATAATAACACCTAATTTTGGGTATTAAGAATGTGTATAGTGATTCCAAAAATCTGTATTAAGAGACAATAAAATAAAAAGGGAGATTAGAAGCCAAGAAATCGCACAAGGGTGGTGACTGCCCTCAAAACTTTTTGAATTACATTTAGACAAAGCATGAAATAATTGTCTATCCAGACTGCAATCTTATAGCTATGCGATGGGACAGGAAAAATACAACGACCGTAATATTCGCGGACAGCCATGTGATAATTGAAATAGTGATAATAGTAGGAACAAAAGTAGTCAGTTGCATATTGTACCCGAACTGTATAACCTATGCATATCCCTTACAATAACAACAGTCCTGTATGGCGTCATATCCGTCGCCTTGTACAAACGTGACAAAATATTAGCCACGTGCATTCCATGGACATGAAATGCACGAGGAAGTAGTTTGCGACAGTGGGCAACGCTGGCGGGAAGGGGCGCCGGGCTGAACAATTGCAAACCTAGAGAGTGGAAGGGAAGGGGTGCCGTGTCGTGGGTGACCACTTGTGAACCCCGTAGTCCACTTGGGGAAAACTTGTGAACCCCATGGACATGCTGACTGTGGAAACGCATAGGCGGAAACAGCGAGATGACGCAGTTTCGTCAGCCGGCCCAGAAAGTAATATAAGCGGACCCCAAACCTAAACTCCTTCTTCTGATTCTTGGGCGCGTCGGTAGGAAGTGTTGGTAGGAAGTGTGGGTTGTGCGCGGCGTTACATTTCAATGTATAGGCTACTGAGGCAGGGAACTGAAGCCGGCGTGCTACGTCGAGACGGGAGGTGCGGCATACTCGCTTGTATGCTCACGTAGGCAACTGGTGCATCACACCGAATAAGATATCAAATTATCAGGCCAGCGATAGTGGTGACCAGAAACATTCCTTCTGGTAACGGGTCAATATTGTTTATTGTAATTATTGTAAATAGTATTCAGGTGTTGGAGCATATTTCAAATAAATACTCAACAATTTACAAATCGTTCACGTCTGTGAGTTATTGCCCCGGCAAAGACGGAACACATGGCCTTTGAAAGAACGTGTAAGCCATCCACGGAGCTACGAATGGCTTCATAGCTCCATGAAGTCATTAAAAACTAGTATCGTAATAAAAAATAATGTTGGCCAAGGCAACGCAATATTTGGAACCAATAAACCACTAATATAATATGTCCCCACCAAAAAACCCCTAGTAAATCAATAATCTAAATAACTTTTTTCCATAAAATTCCTTTACATGACGATTCATCATAAAACGTAAAGAGAGGTATGCTAGCATTACAATATTAATATTTTTGAATTGAAATGATTGACGTATGAGTCATAACTGTAGCAATATAAGGAAATATCCACTTTCAAAGCTAATTTCAGTACCTGATATTACGCAATAATGGTTATCATAATGTATTGAACACTGTTTCACCAGGAATGTATACACATCAAACACGTTATTTCACGGTTGAGTCTGTTTTATTTTAATTTCAGGAGAAAAAAACAGTCAAAAATTTGAAAACGTTATAAAGTTGAATGCATACTATTTAACACAATTGAGCAGATTTTCATCTTATCAGAAATTCATGAATGGATGAATAAATGAAAATAAAAAAGATAAACTTTACTGAGGCAAAACCTGAATGTTGCAATTCCAGAAAACAATTCGCTCCATCAGAGTTTCGCGATGAATAAATAAAAAAATGTTTTCGATTTCGCTTGGAGCGTGCCACACGACCAGCGGAAATGGATGGGTGTTTGAGGGAGAAACTTCCGCGCAACGTACTTCCTCACCACCCCGCCAGATAGCAGCAGGTCCGGCGCGCAAGCCACAACGTCGCCGCTCCAGTCAGCAGGCAGATGGCAGCACGCACCAGAAGCAGGGCACTGGGACGCGGGAAAAGATCCTGTGTTTTATCTACCAGCGCTGGCCAACTCTAAGATTGTTTTCCTTCCGACTCTTTCACTTCTTCTCTGTCGGATCCTCCGGCTGACGCTAATCGAATCTTCATTACGAAATTCAAACATTTCCTGGGAAACATTAAGATCTTTGGAACGATCCATTCAACAATCGTAACGAACCAATTCCTTTCTCAGAAATGTTTACACAGTTGAAGTCGAAATGTAAAAAAAGATAATGAAGAGTGACTGACGAGAGGAGGGGCTATAAAGATAAAGTTTTATTTTAAAATATTTTCAAAAAGATTCAAGTTGGGCTTGGTTTCACTCATATGATATTCCCAGAAATAATATAGTTTGAGTAAAAGAGTCAGAAGCAACCAGTCATCATTAAATAGTAGTATTTTACGAAACAAAAAATGCAATAAAACATTTTTTTATTTGGGGGTATTTATGGGATACGATGGAGCACGTGTGTTGAAATTGCCAATCTTTTCGGCGCGGCGCGGAGAGAAAGCAAATGTCAAAAGTAATTCGGAAAGAAATCGGTTGTGGCCCATTTTCTATCATCACATTCTTATCTTTAAACAATGTAAATACTTTGTAAGTATTCCCAAGTTGATTTTAAATATCAATAGAAACGTAACTGATATCTATGGGGATTTTGCATCTAATAATTTGTGTTCACTCACATAGATTTTTGTATTCGTTCGAAGTGCGAAAGGAATTTTTAAATTTGTTTATATTCTAAAATTGTTAATGGTTTTGTTACTGGTTACACTGACTAATGAAAATTTTGATTAGTTTTAAATTTAATTACAAGAAAGTTTTGTATTTTGCAAGTCTTATCCAAAGGATAATTCATACTACATGTCAAGGCTATATAACCTCACGTTAAAGCCTATAAAATTGATTTCATTTGATTTCTCTGCGTCGCGGAAAAGGACCCTGCCGTCCTTCTACCTGCGCTGGCAACTCAATGATTGGCTTCCTTCCGACTCTTTCCCATATTCTCAATCGGACCTTTCGGCTGACTTCTAATCAAATATTCCCTGCAAAATTCAGATATTTATATTCATTCATTCAGACAAATTCGGAGTTCATATCTGAAATAAGAAATATTTAAAAAGAGTTCGCGATATCAATAATCACCTGAACTCATCTTTATCGAGTAACATGTCAATCACGAAATCAGAACGAAAGGAACACTAGAGCTCTTCACAGACATTTACGTATCTTGTTCAACAGGTTCCGAAAACATACATGTATTGAATTTTGGTTGCTCCCTTCTTTCATCGAGAAAAAAGTACATGATTTGAGATGTTGCATCGTTTATACTGTTGAATAGAAGAAGCACACAGCAGTAGACTAGAAAGAGGAGACAAAATCAACATCCCACGTGTAGTTAATTCCTCTACTTTCCATTTCCCGCGTACCGCTATAGGAGTCAAAATTAATGTTCACATTAGCGCGCAACAATCGAGATCCAGCGAGAACGAGAACAAACTCTCCGCCGATTCCTCTAACCCCATTGTTCCTCCATCGTAGAGAATTCTCTCACACCATGGTAGTACCTGTGGCTATAGAAATTGAATTGAATTGAATGAATGCCTTATTTTACGTGGCGAGACGTAGGAAACGTTTAGAAATTGAGAACTAATCATAAGGAGGTCAGGCTCTGGTTTCCACCACTTCTTCCATGTACTTATGGTATTGGTATTAACGCCAGAAAATAAAATGCTAGAATTGACTCACGCACAGTTGTAACATACCGTTATAACCGCGAGTATTATTAAAATTGAGGTAGTCTAACTACAAGCTCAGGACGCTTCTATTTTCATACAATCGGTTTATTGTGAAGTAGAAGAAGAAGCAGAAGAAACAAAAGAAGAAGAAGCAGAAGAAGCAAAAGAAGAAGAAGAAGCAGAAGAAGAAGAAGAAGCAGAAGAAGAAGAAGCAGAAGAAGAAGATAAACACAGAAGTCAAAAAGTTCACGACCCTTTGAAGGAGTATCAGTGGAATCCCCCCTCCTGCATGAAACCCAATAAAAAATGCCTTCAATTGGAGACCTGCGTATCACTCAACTCTAACATACACACGTTCTCCCTTTCACGCCACTCTCCGCGCTCGTTTTGATGCGAATCAATATGTCTGTACCTGTTCTGAATAAATTGAGTCTAATAGCAAAAATAATGTTTGTTTTTCAGTCGGGAGATGGCTCCCAAGGCTACTGAATCCGCCCATGCTTTGAACAGGCTTTTTTTGATGTTATAAATGAAATTCATTTGCCATTATGGCTTAAAGATAAGAATATAGATTCCAATCAAACCTCAAATACTTCTTTCGTTGCATCTTTACAATAAATATAGATTTACTTCCACAAATACATGAAATTTGCTTGTTAAAGTAATAATATATTATAACAATTATTAAGTTGAATGAAATCTTTCTTTTCAAGAATGTTGATTTGAAAGTATTTATTGATCTAACGTTAATCATTGGTAAATATTTATTGTTTACTTTACAAATGTTTTTCCGCAGATAGGGTTTTAAATGAGGGAAATATGTCTAAATATGCAATATAGAGAGTTCCTTTCCAGTTTCTGGTTGACCCGGAAATAAATTATAACAGTGAGAACAAATTGTCACGTTCATTTGAGACTAATGGTTGTAAATAATTATCTGCAAATTAAAGAACTTTTTCAAGGTATTTGGTTTAAATTGATCTAAGACCTTCATTAGCCACTGTTTTGACTACGAAGGATGATGAATAGGGAGTGGATTTCTATGATTTAGCCTATTTTCTCAATTGCTTCAGGGTATAGCTAAATGTAATTTCTTGACATTTGATTATGATTGGATGCTTTATAGATTAATTTCTTAGTACATATTTATGCATATTGATCGATTTTTCCTTTTGGGGCATATTCGGGTAACTGTAGGCAAAATTTTTCACATTTCGTTAAAATAAAGACTTACCGCTAAAATATTTAATTTTTTCATAGAATATATATTTGCCGTTTATTGAATAGAAAGAGCTTGTCAAAAATTACATAGTTTTTCATTTCTACAGATGATAACATACTTGCGCAAACGTAGAATATTTCTCGATTGAACATTTTTTAATGAGAAGAAATGCAACAATAACTACAATATACTTCACTTAAATTGATATTTACTTCAAGTTTTTCTCCAGCAAAATAAGGTAGATTATATTACGTTTTTACACAGAAATATATCTTAACATTCCAAGCATGCTTCTCCTGAATTTTACCAAGAAAGGTTTCTACAAGAAAAGAAATATTTTTAATTTTTATTCCATATTATAGTGTATATTTTAGAACTTGGGGTCATAAATGCATATTTTTAAAAGCATATTTCAAGATTTTTCGGGTAAAAAATTCCTCTTCCTATTGTTGAACATTGTATAAGCAGGACATATTTGACAGTTTCTAGGTTCACGTTATGCCTTCTTCCTGTCATCATCAGAAGACTAATCTTATGCAACTCGTCAGTGGTTTGTGACAATGAGTAAAATTTCGTATGAAATTATACCTTAAAATATCATATTGCATAAAGTAATTTGTTTTGCCTCAGAGTCATCGACAATGTAGTGCCAGCTGGATTTTGAGGCAAACGGAGTTCAGGTATCCTTTGTATCCCAAGACAAAAGCGCAGTGTCATTTAACCATATGCAAGTGGATTAGCAATTATCTTCTCATGAAGACGAAATTATTTTCATTCTTCATAAAACAAAACACAAATGGTAAGAGTAACCACGAAGAATTTGAAGAAAACGTACCTATCAATGCTGATGAGTTAAACTAAAATTTACAACTGCTAACGCTGATTGTCGAGCGTGGCGCTCCCTTTTTCGCAATGGCAACAGAAACAACAGCTATCTCGTAAGTGTATATGCAGATTCTCGCGATACTTCCAGATCGTACGCCTAGTGCGTTTCTAGGAAGCTACACAGATAATCTTCCGTTGTTATAACTTGTAGTAGAAGCAATTGAAATCAAATGTAATCGCGGCGTTCACCTATCGATCAAGGGCGGGTTAAGTGTCCACTGTAATCTACAAGTACCGACAGTGATGAAAAAGTTCATGTGATTAGACCAGAATATACGTTGTTCCAATTCCAACTGTCAATGACTTTTATTGTAGTCAACAAGCTGAATTACATGTTGAGGCACATTTGTATGTTACCTCACTCACAACGGCGGTAGTGCGGCAGTAGTGCGTTATGTATGCGATCATTTGAATCCGTCTCGCGCGCCATAGACAACGTGCGCCCTGAGAACCGCTAGTAGTAGCTGCGACACGGCCGAGATGCGCGCCAACATGCTCCTGGCTGAGGAACGAGTCTATGCCAGCACTGCGCCTGCTATATAACGGGGCAGCCAGCGCCGGGAAGGCAGTCAATAGTTCAAAGTGCGTGCCTTCCTAGCATACTGTGCGCGCCAATTTATATTAGAAATTCAGAATTGCACATGGCATTAAATATACCGCTCCTCGAAGAGCACTTTAAACACTTAGCTGCTAACTTCTTTTCAAAATTAAACGCGTCAAATAATGGCATTATTAAAAATTTAACTTTGTACGAGCCGGATACCATGGCCACGTACCAGCGCCCGAGAGATTTGCTGCAAAAGGCAGAACACCAATACTTGCATGAAAATTGCGATAAACAACACCAAAACTGCGTCTAACGGCTATTGTCTTTCCTGACCGAGTTCATTTTCTATATTACAGATCAGCCATAGATGCCCGAATGTATAGGAGTGGCTACATAGCAGGGAAGTGTGGTTGCATTGCACACCGCGGCCACACAGAACTGTGCTGCAGAGCAAGGAGTGGGAAGGCAGTTCCGGCAGTTCAGTTGAGTATCGTGCAGTGCAGTTCCAGGCAGCGGAGAGTACGGTTTCCTACGTCGTGCGTAAGGGTGGCTCCACACATTCGGTATTCGTCGAGCAGCGAGCTACTGCTCGCCCAATTCCGAACTACTGATGTGTTCGGCGAATGTTCGCTTCCTTTGAAACGTCGGAGTACTTACAGGGAACGTGATAGTGGTCGCATAAAAGGAGTAAATTGAAGAAAAAAAAGCTATGATGAGAATGAGGTTATTCGGTAGTAGGGGTGATTCAGTTAATAAAAGTATGATTTACATACAATTTCTGGGTTTCAGTGTCCGTTCCAAGAAAGGTAGGTCTTTGAAAAGGATGTTCGTTTGATCCGCGCTACAAAAGACAGACACGCGGTGGGTAGGGCGAATACCAAACGTTAGGCACTCGGCAAATCGCAAGCACCCCGTCCACACTACTCGGAATTCGGCGAGCGTTTGCTCGGGATTCGCCGAATGCCGCATGCGTGGAGCCGCCTTAAGAGACGAGAAGGAACCCGCGGCCGACGATCGAGAGAGCGGCAAGGGAAAGAGTCGACAGGGCGACTGCGAGTTGCTAGATCGCCCGTCAGCGAGGCGATACGAGCCATCGGGAGCTGCGGGTTTATGAAGTATTTACATGGCTGTCCGGGTGACGCCGCGTCCATGGACGCCTTCGCCATGGACGCGGCGTCTCCCGGACAGCCTAGTAAATACTGTCTCCGGCCGCGGAAGCCTACGCTCACACGGGTCTAGGGAGGCCCACGCACTCACCGAGCCAGGAAGCGCTCAGTGTCGACTACTTCGTGGAATTGGGAGAGTCACACACTTACGCCGGGAAATGGTCCGACTGGTGCCGTGGCCCTTGCGACGACAGCCGGAGATGTCGACCGAGCAAGGGAAACTGCAGACACGGATTTCCGCTCTACATGGCCGGTGGTGGGCCGGCGTGACGCGTCACGCGCTTAAGAATGTGAAGATTACGTTATGGGTGAAGGCATTGGGTTGTGTACAGAAGTTTAAGCAAATGCAACGAATTTATATTGAATAAAGTAACATTAAGTTCAACTTTCATTTACTGAACACAACACTGCGCATCCGTCACAGTAGAACAAAACTCTTGGAGGGATGTAATGACAGACAATGACGAAGAAAGAGATTCAGTCAACCTTACTGTAAGACCGCCCGGATCAAACGAACATCCTTTTCAAAGATCTACTTTTATTGGAAAGGACACTGACACCCAGAAATTGTGTTAATCGTTCTTTTATTAACTGAATCACCCCTACCACGGAAGAATCTAATTCTCATTATAATATATGTTTCAATTTACCCCTACCACTGTCACGGTCCCTGTAAGTACCTTAAAGTTTCAGACTACATACCAATAACAATCATTTCCGCATTTCAATCCTTTTCAAGAGTACATTTTAGACCAAAACGGTTGCATTAATTGGTTGATTGATTATTGATACCCACGTAGGCTAACGTGGTTTTCCCCAATCAGGTATCTCCCACCAGCGGGGAACCGCCCCACCCGCGACAAGCTCTAATCTCCCGACCGAACTCCCGGGATGAATGGTAGTACAAGTGTAAGTGTATGTAAGGAGTGAGAATAGAATTGGAAGAAGTAGGAAAGTTCGCGCACTATCCGCAGCCCGTTTGTCAGGGTACTGCTCCGGCATTTGTCTGGCGTTGATCGGAGAAACCACGGAAAACTGCCGATCAGAGCAGCCGCCCACTAGAGTTCTCCTCCAGACAGCAACTGAATTCGATCTGGTCATGTAGCTAGTGAGAAAAATCTTGCCATCGTCGGGTCTCGAACCATTTTCATGTCGGGTCTCGAACCAAAATGGTTGAATGTTTAGAATGTCACAGAAAGAAGAACGGAATATCCGAAAAGTAAACCCTGAGGATTGAAAGTGCTGGTTTCCAACGGGCCGACTCTAACGAAACGAAAACCCATTGCCTTAACCGTAAACGGCACTCGCCTTCGCACTAACCCCATTTCCCTTCAAAGCGAATCCTTTCTGTTGCCTTCCGGATCGAAGACATCGTTAGGAAGCGCGGTTTCACCACCCCCACCGCTCGCCGCCCACCCCCCCCACCCCCACGCCCCCACCGCCCACGCCCAGCCACACCCCACCGCCTCACCGCCCCCACCGCCTCCACAGCCCCCACCGACCCCACAGCCCCACCGCCCCCGCCGCCCTTACCGCCCCACCGCTCCCACCGCCCCCACAGCCCCCACGACCCTACCGCCTCCACAGCCCCAACGCCCCACAGCCCCTCCACGTCCCCACCGCCCCGCCGCGCCACCGCCCCCACCGCCCCAGCCGCCTCGAAGGGCGCGCCGACCGCGCAAGAAGGGCCGACGCTGCGAAGCCAGATTTGACGCGCCCTGCATCCATCTGGTTGACCTGATTCATCCGCGAAGGAGGAGTCCCGGCGCTCGCCCGCGCGTTGAGTTCTCCGCGCCCGACGCAGCGCGACGACCGACGGGCGGATTTTTAAAGCAGCGGCGCCGCCGACAGGTTCCTTTCTGCCTGGATTGCGCGCTCGAATCGATTGTGCTGCTGTAGGGGCTTTTTGTGTTTATTCTATCGCGAGGAAGGAATATGACTGTGCATTTTAATGATTCGGGTGAGTAGGTATGATAGCGCGACACTGCCTTGAAGATTTTCATGTACATGATAGATAGCTGAACTTGTTATTACATCTTGGGCCCTGGAAATCGACAACAAATGCCGGACAAATCTGAAAAAAAGGAACCGAAATCTCCTAGGCATGACTAGGCATGTTGTACCTGCAGTATTGCAATGTGCAAGGGTGAAAAAAGTAACCTGACCTGTATCCGTCACTATCATGTATTAGACAGGTAAAGGAATTAACTCTATTTGTAGTATATAAAATGGAAGTGAATGGTAGTGACATGTATCCTTGCATCCTGCTGCAATCCGCAGGGTGTCATCCTTCCGTTCCGCGTCGTCCTCCTCTCCGTTCCATATCCCCGCACCGCATATCCCCGCTCCGCCGCGTCCGCTATCCGTCCCCACCATACTATGGCCTTCCCTGCCCCGCCCTGTCACCCTTCTCCCGTCGTGTCTCGCCAGGCCATATCGGGATGCATTGCGAGATACATGCGTTTCTTCTTTATACTTTTAATCTATCTGTAATAATACGCGAAGAGAAAACTTTGTTTCCCTTTTCGAGTGTTTTGTGCGCTGTGAGTAGTGTGATATTTGGTGTAGGAAAACAACTATGGAGGAGGAAAGAATGTTAAATTTTATAATATAATATGAGCTACTCATACCGTACATTAGATAAAATAAAATAATATAGCGTGCAGTTGCAACCTGTAACATGTAGCAACACTACAAATTGTACGAATTTTGGAAGCAGAAAAGCGACGAGTTTTGGAGCCTTAAAACCAATTTTTTTACCTCCCCTGAGGGACACGAGTTTTTTAACTTACAATACTCTAAGGAGCTGGCCAGGATGGCCGAGATCGATAAGGTAGTAGTGCCGTAGCGATCTCGGATAGAAGGATCGCGAGATCGAGTCCCGCCTCGGGCATGGTTGTATTGTGTTTCTCCTCTTACCCCCTCTCATCATCACCATCATCATCATATCGTGTCATCCTCATAGTTACCATACCGTTACACGCCATAGTGGTCGCCAATGACCTAGAAGTTGATGCGACCTTAAATAACGAAAAAATGTAAGGAGACATATTCAGACGTCTTATTTCACGCTTAGCATTTGAGAGCAAAATACTTCTCTATATTTGTGTTCCTGGAAAACACATAATTAATAATAATAGTAATTATTATTTTCGCATGTAAACGATATTAATTGTTACAAAAATTCGCAGTGAAATTCTTTTTCACTTTACATAACATTACAGATGAACAACGGGTACTGGAGACAGTACATTTGACTATCAAAGGACTTTTCTCTGTTGGCGGTTGAGGTTACGAGACCAGTTTCCGTTGTATTTGTCATCCTTGCGGGATATATGAGAACACCAGTTATTTCCCTGTTTTCCCCCTAGGGTTTCAACCATGACTAGCATTGTAGGGAATTAAAGCAAACAACAAACGGTAATGACCCATTGTACACGCTCACTGATGACGTAATAGAGCAACAAGTTAAAAAATGCAATAAATAAATGGGTGCTTGGAAAAAGAGAAATAGTGCAGAAAGTTCATTTGGAGATAATTCAAGTTACAAATTTTGATAAAGATATGAGAAAAATTTGCTAAGATTTAAACAAATTTCTTATATCAGAAATGTATCAATCCATACGACTATGTTCTGAGGAATAATTGCCTTGAAAACTTATTTAATAATGTATTATATTTTAAACAAAAACGGTGATTTTGTACTGTTTTTCTTATTAACGAAAATTTACCAACCAAATAAAAACAATGTATCACAAAAATACCACATCTTATTGCAAGGAAGGACATACGTAAGATTCGTTCAAATTTGAAGTTGAAACTTCAATCAGAGCTAATTTATTACAACATTTTCCTGTTCACGATCTTTTGTCAACAGGTTGTGTTTTGACGTTCAATTCACTCTGTATAAACTTCGCAGAATCTCATGTGTAGTGTGCAATTTTCGTTGGAAAATATTCTGTGTGTTCTTTTGTCTTAACAAGATTTTTGTACTTGATAGCGTGAGGTCTGTTATAATGCTTTCCTCTTTCAACTTTTGGAGATAGACCTGACAAAAGAATTCCTGTCAGTCGCAGAACTTGAATATGTGGTATTCCATTTAAGCTCGTGAATGCTTGATTGCAAACTTCACAATGAACACGTTGTTTCAACCAAGATGATGAAAATGACTGGCTCTTTTCTTACTGTTCCCAACATCTCTTGCTCTTCATTGTATTACAGAATCACTCTCGATCAGTAACAAAACACGTAAATTACATCAGCCTCATACCACTTGCTAATAACAATTGTGAACCATCCACCGCGAGCAGCCTGAGTCCCTACACGTTTGAAATTCTGACTGGAAGAGACGTACATGTCCAGAAAACGTAGTTCTTTCCCTCATCAGAGAGAAGAAGCTGCCTGGTTTGAAGTCAAATGATCTCGTATTGAACTGTTTTCAGACGCAACATGTAGTTACATGCACCAAAAATGACAAATTTTGGACTAATATAGTTATTTCATTCCCCCATTCAATTACACAAGCACTTTCTTTGTAAATAGAACCTCAATCACGTTACGTCACTTACAGTCGAATTTTGACTACTGTGTGGTCGCTAGTATGTTTTATTGTTTTCAGCCCCCTGCATCTCTTCGGATAATAAACTTAAAAATAATATATTAGTGGTTACAAAAAGCGTATTAGAAACATTATTAAGGAAATTGTATGCTCACACTTGTTTATTAACATCTAACTCTTCAGAGAGACATTTTCAAATAAAACTACTCATTAGTATTGATCAGCCTTCATGTCAGCCTGTCAATTAGTGTAGATCACGCTTAAAGATGACTAGATAATATTGAAAGTCTCTATCAATATGACTTTACCTATTTACCAACGTTAACAAACGTTCAAAAACGTTTAATGTGAAATGTACAAATCAAACCAACGTCGAAATGATGTTTTGGCAATACTCTGTAAGATAGAACCCGGACCATAGGGTTTCAACGTGGGTTTTACAGTAGTGTGTAAGAAAACATTGAAATCAACAAACTTTGTGTACGATAGTTGCGATTCTCCTGCATGTGTTCGAAGGCGGGTCAGCTTGCCGTAGGACTTTCCGGGTGCTAATGGCCACGGGGCGGGGCGTAAAAACGCGTCCGGTCGGCGCGACGGTGTTTCCTTCCGACAGCAGCCCGCGCCACGGGCCCAGGCCCGTGTATGTGTGTGTGTGTGTGTGCGGACGGTAGAAGCTGGCTGCAGGCAGAGGCCACAACGCCCGCGCCAGATGGCGACCGTCCACGTCTCGACCGCACTCGCGGTTGCGCTGCAGATCATCTCAGCTGCAATGGCTGCAGCACCACCCTCCACGACAGGTCAGAGCGCAAGAGACTAGAGCAAAACGCCATTTCGGCTTTTCCCTGCGTTTTATTATGTCGATGCGTTTCATTTGTCGTAGCGTTTCAATTTGTCGCAACGTTTCATTTGTCGTAGAGTTTCGATTGTCGTAGCGTTTTAATTGTCGTAGCGTTTCATTGTCGTAGCGTTTCAATTGTCGTTGCGTTTCAATTGTCGTTGCGTTTCAATTGTCGTTGCGTTTCAATTGTCGTTGAGTTTCTATTGTCGTTATATTTCATTTGTCAGAGCATCTAATTTGTCAGGAAATTGTATTTCTTATTACGCTTTACTATTTCTCTTATCTAATTCATTTTTGTTCTCATATTTTTTATTAATTTTTATTCTTTTTATGACAGAACATGAACATAATATTTCAACACTTCTGTAGAAGAAATGGATGGAATAAACATTCATATGTATTTCCAAGGTTATGTAGATCACATTTGGACTCGCTCATTAATTTATTTCCGGTGTTTTTTCAGTAACGCAATTTTTCCTTTTTATGGGAAGTGACGAAATCGCTAAATCCTTGAGCTGCAAAAGCTTTCTAGACATGTTCCCTTTGCAATAATTATAATCGTAATAACGTTTTGTAACACTCTCAGGATATTCTGAACGATCCTAACAAACCCAAAGAGTATTTACGTTGAAAATATCAGCGCGACGCAAGACAATTCACATTAACTAAAAAAAATTAAACATAACTGCAGAAAAAGATAAAATATTATATCAAAACAACCATCAAGTTTAATAGGATATAGAAATACAAGTATTAAAAATAATTCTGTGGCATCAAAACAGATATAACGAAGAAACGAAATATCTGATTGGAGAATCGATATTCAATGCATACAGATGGGGTTTTAACTCCACAAAATATTCACTCGGATATTCTCACCATCATATCGAAACCACCTTACACAAGGGGTAGACAAGACTTACAAATTCTGGTATCTCGGCAACGCGTTCAGTTATACTGAAACATGTCAACAAATTTTGAATTATATTAACGATCTGTTTAATTAAAACTATTGGTGCAACCGAATGGCACAGACTTTTTCGTACTAATTAGTTTTCTAATTTCTTTAGTCTGAGGTAGCTTTTCGGACTTAACTCATCCTCTTGTCAGATGCCATCTATCGCCGCAAACGGTACACTTTTTTAAATTTATCAAAGTTTTTGGTTTTCTCGTAGTGAAATCGGTTTTAGTTTCTCAAAAACCGGATTAAAATGTCTTTTTCCAATTTTTGAGTTTTCGAAAAACTATATTGCAAGTCATTTGAAGCACTTCCACACACAAATGCAATAATGTATACAAATTGCTGAAAATATACATATCAACGCATGAGAGATATTTAAAAATGGTGTAATTTTTGTAAAAACAAAATAATGTAGAAAAATGAAATATCTGTGATCTTAAACAGTGTAATTAGTATTATCTGTTCAAAAAGTGAGAGTCACGTCAAAAATTACATTTTTGTAATTTTTGAAAAAACAAAAGAATAGAACAGAATGGCGTTTACGTCATCTTGTGGAGTATATTATGCACTATACTACCAACAGTTAAAAGAGAAAAATTGGTGCTGTTTTTGAGAAAATCATAGTTTTGTAATTTTTTAATATTGCACATATTGCTCGCAATATTGCGCGAAAACGACTAAAATTTAAAAATGTACATGATCTTAAAGTAAAACTAATTATGGACAACAAATTATAGTTGAAGGATAACTCTCAATCCTCAATTTTGAATTTGTAGGAAGATGTCGAAGAAAATCAAACATTTCCACTTTTTAAAACCTCAAAGTAACAGTGAAAATAGAACGTTTGCCAACGTTATAAATACATTTAACTCTATTCTTACCATAAATTTAAAGAAAACATTTGGAGCCAGTTTTGAGAAAATTTTGAAAATGTCGCAGATATCTTATATAAAGTACCCTCAAATATTAATGAATGTTTTTCAAAATCGCAAAGTTCCGAGTGCCCAGATCAACAGAGGTTTATTCAGTTTAGAAAAAATCCTACGTGTAGTTTAGACACTAGTGTTGTTCGCATACAACAAACAGATGAACGGGTGGACGGACGTAAAAAAACAAACTTCTCAGTAGCAGGGGACCCCCAAACCTGTGTTTCCGTTGAAATCTCGAAATCGATTTTCCGAGACATCACATAACTTTCTCTGTACCAGGTATATTACTCTCTACATACGTACATATACGGGAAAGTAAAAATATTAAAATACTGTTATTCTGAGGTCATTCAATTGATAAAGGGAATTTACAGTGGACAACCTGCATGGCTGAAGTTGTTAAAGCTTCCTCTGTTTCCATACCTCTTGTAGTTCAGTGTTGTTTGTTCAGTGCCATTTAGAAGGAAGATTAGACGTAAGATAAATTTCGGATTATATCTGTAAATTATACAAAATGAAAGGAACACACAATGTATCTGCTCAATTGAGAATATTTCAAGTAAGCTTGAAGCAAAGGAGAAGAAAATATTTACGTTGTCATTTACCTATTCAACACTTCTTGGTAGAGAGCAACCCGAATAATGTTTGTCTCCGGATGTGAAATAGCATGAAAGGTCTTATGTATTCTCAAAGTCGAAGTGTGTGTGTGGGAGAGAGAGGAAGAGATAGAGGCAGAGGAGAGAGAGGGGTAGTGAGGGACAGAGATGGAGAGATGAGAGAGAAAGAGGCAGAGGAGAGAGGGAGAGAGAAGGGTAGTGAGGGAGAGAGAGGGAGAGATGGGAGAGAAAGAGGGAGAAAGGGGGAGAGTGAGAGAGGGTGAGAGAGAAATAAAATAAGTCACAGAGAGAAAGAGAGGAAGAACAATCGAATGGAGAACGCTCCTTGGTATGTTTTATGGGCCACCGGCAGCGGAAGGAAAACACAGGAATTATGTAAATCTATCCCCGTAAAGAGCAAGCATTGCTTGCATTGTAATACAAGTAATTATATTTTTGTTCATTAAAAATGCGGATACTATTTTAGAAGAGAGAGACGAAGAGTTCAAATATAGCGGAAAGTGATTTGAAAGCCAACGTTGATCAGCACATCATGACGAAAATATCACTTTGAAATATTATAAGACAAAAAATTCAAAACATTTTTGAATATACGAACAGAAGCATGATCGTCTCCAATATCACTTTGCTTATTATTTGCACCCATATTCCATTTTATCGATTTTTACAATTTTTTGACAAAAAATATCGTTTTATTGCATCAAATAAACATGCAAGATCACACTGCGTGGAGAAGCAAACCCAAATCAAAAGGCCGGAGGGGGGGGACCTGGCATAATTTAATTATATATTATATAATAAATATAATAATGTACATTATTAATATAATTTATTAATTATTAAAGTAATACTATTATACTATTAAAATATACATTATGTAAACGTATGTAATAATATATATGTAATGAATAAATTAACAAATGATTCGCGGTAAATAATGCTTGATTCGCGATGTCGTGTACTGGAAATACGGGAGTGCATATTATATTATACCTGAATCCACGATACCCAATTCCTGATTCACGACTCATGGTTATTGATAGGTGATTCAATATAATAAATAATTGAATATGTCACCAAATGTTGCAGAGACGCAAGGCGAGGCGGTGGTGGCGTGGTGCGCGGGCGAGGAGCGCGCGTGCTGGGCGCGGGGCGAGCTGTGGGCGAGCGGCGCCTGCCACGCCCCCCTCGAGCAGGGCCCCTGCCCAGACGCCCACTGGCTGCTGCTGGACGCGCACGCCATGCCCAGGGGCACGTGCGCGCCCCGCCCCTGCCCGCCCGCACAGCTGCCCTCTGCAGGTAACGCCACTTAGGGCAACATGAGAGAAAGTATACACTGTGTCAACATCGAGTTCAAATGCATACTTTTTGATCACTGGGCACAAGAGCACGCTTTGAAAACACTTGGTACGAGGACACACTTTAAGAACACCAGGCACAAGAGCACACTTTGTGAACCCCAGATGCAAAGGGATACATGGTGAAAACCCATTATAAGGGTTCACTTTGTGATCATTAATTGCATTAAGTACACTCTGTGAAACCCAGGCACTAAGACTGACACGGTCATTGAGCTCACTTTTTGAATATTCACTCAAAGATCTCGCTTTGAGAACATCAAGAATTATTTTCTTTGCTACTAAGCATTATAGCGCATGCACGACCATCAAGTATAAGATTATTTAATTTAATGATGCCATATTTTACGTGGCAAGACTCTGACCATCAGTCGCGCTCTGTTAGAGGTGGGGTTATTACAGCGATTGTGAAATCTGTATATGACTATACTCACAATTTGAAAGCACCCAGTGTAATAGTATGCTTTGTGTTAAAATAGTACACACGCCACACCTTGTAAATACCTACAACAAGGGTTACATTTTGTAAACATCAAGCACAAGACCATACTTGGTGAACACTTAGTACAAGACACACATTGTGACCCCGGTTAAAAAGGCACCTAAGGGCTCTACATGCAAACCCAAGAGCACCCGTTGCTAGCGCTAAACACAAAGACTCAGTGGGAGGGTTGACCTGTGCTGCGTGTGCGTGTGCAGGGCGGAGCCTGGGGGAGGCGGAGGCGCGCGAGATGTTTGAAAACACTCGGTTGAATGTCACTCTTTAGGAACCTGGTAGAAGAGCACACATTGTGGGCACCCAACACCTGGTACAAGGGAACAGATTTCGAACCCCCATTATAAGGGTACACTTTGTGATCACCCATTACAACAGTAAACTCAATTTCAAGCGCACATTGCAGCCAATTTAAGTGCACATTTTGTGAACCCCGGGTACAACGGCACTCTTTATGAACATGTAGTACAAGAGCACCCATTGCGATCACCAAGCACCAAGATGCAGTGCGAGGGTTGACCTGTGCTGCGTGT
>BOPP01000006.1:19065373-19078955 GCA_017312745.1 Gryllus bimaculatus | reverse complement strand
ACGGTTACTACAACGCTACAGACGACGGGTACTACAACTCCACGTACTACAGAGGCTACAACTTTACCGACGACGACTTCAACGCTACCGACGCCTACGACTCGGCGCCCGACTACCAGCCGGACACCAACGTTTCAGCCTACAACATCACGGACGCGTACCCGCCGTTAGCCTCCAAGTCCATGTACGTCAAAGCGGAGGTGACTGCTGGCGATCGACGAGCGGTTGTGGCGGACGCCCCAGGCCAAGGCGACTTCGGCGAAGGCCTCACGTTTGCTTTAGCACACGCACCCGTCCACTTCTCAGTGCGAGTGTTGGTCGCTGGAGCGCTGTGCTCGCTGCTTGCTACACGCGTGACAAGTTGCTGAGGAGGCTTCGCGTCCGGTTAACCCAGAGCTCATCAGCACGGTGGAGATCAGAAGTGCGGGCGGGTGCGGCGGGGTTCCATTCAAGGACGGGAATGAAATGATCTGTGTTTAAGCCGATCACCAGAAGACATTTTTAATAGACAAATATTAGCTTTTAAACGCAAATATCTGAAGTACAGCAGTACGTAAATATAATGATCTTTCGTTTCAACCATTACGAGCTCGAGTGACGTACTACATACTGCAAGGAGAAACTGTATGTGGGTGATACATCAGCATGGGACAAAACATACTGGAAAGGATTTGGAGACAGAGCCAAACTATTAAAATTGCTACGTACGAGGAAATATGCACATAGTATACCCCTTTGGTCGCAGAGCGTTGGGGTTTGTCAATGGCACCCGTCAATTTGACCTGACCACTTCTTATGTCACGTATGTGTTTGCTCCACTGTAGTCATTTGATGAGATCAACATCATACGACTCGTACCCCACGGAACAAATGTGTGATGGGTCCTGGGTTAACCCGCAAGGAGATGTCAGGTTTTGAAACGTATGTGTTCGCCCGCTGTATTATCTTTCTCATTTTACCACCTACCTTTTAAAGGGTTATTAACCGAAACAAGAACTAATGTGACGTTTATATATTCTTACATGCTTTGTCGATCACTAAATATCATTAATTTTTCTCAATTGCTTATTTTGTAAAATTTTAGAAATTAATGATTGTATTTCGAGAATCAGGGAGGCGTAGTTGTTGACGAGGCTGATTAATATGATGACAGATTTTATATCACAAAATGCATGTAACTATACTTTCTTCTTGGAAATAAAATAATCGAAATGAAAACTTCTAAGACGTTTGCTTTATATTAACAAAATATTTCCTTTTCATTTTCTCTCAAAAAATTAAATCAAATTATTAAAAATCGAATGACATATCATTCTTACTAACAAAAATACAATTTTTTTTGAAGTTCATACGACAAAAATAGATTAACGTTGATTGATTCAAACGCACTTCTCGCACTTCCGGTTGACGATTATGCTTTTTAATGTAATTGGCTTAGTACACTATTCAAGGATTCGGCTTATTGATACTCAGACGGCAAACGTTGCAATTTCAGCTAACAGTGTCATTTGCACACGTCAAAACGTTTTTCAAGAAATTGGAAATTCATTGGATTTAATCTACTCATCAACTCAAAATTGGGAGGCATTATGTTGCCAATTCTGTATCTGAGCCAAAAGTGAAAATGGATATGTCTCCTGCCTGCTGCATCTATACGAAGTTACTTTGCGAATATATTATTCAACATGTACAGAAAATTCTGGTTTATCATAATTACTTTCCCGCGCTTAAGATTGGACTTCTTGAGAAGATAAAATTATGTAATTCTGCGCGAAGAATCGGAGAACTGTCGGCAGAAAACTCTTTTTTTACAGGGCCCTGGTAACAAAAAAGTGGACAAAACCATTTTATAAATTTAGAACACAAAATCCTCTAACATGTGATATATCCAGAATCCCTGTTTATGGGCTCTTGATAACGGAAACCAGTTTGATAAGGAAACGGAAAACTTACGTTAATTGAGCGATTTGTTTTATGTGTGGTATATAATTTGTAATTATATTACCTTGTGTTGTAATTTGTGACTTTGGGAATTCATGTAAAATAGACTTCGTACGTGGAAAATCAGTTAACAATAGATCCGTAACTGACCTTTATATATTATTTTAACTTAGGTGAAATGACAGGCAGTAGCGAGTAGGCGCATCATCTGAGGCGCAGGAAGGAAAAGTTGCGTTCGCGGACTGCATTAATTGAAAAGATTGGGTTATAAAATATTGTTATCAACATCGGGGAATATTACAAAAAAAATCCCGCCACCAGAATTTTCGACGATAGCAGGAGTACCGCCAGGACATCCCACCAACTGCATTCGGACGGAAGGCATCTTGAAGACCAGCGTAGAAGATATTTCAGTAAGCGAAAGAAATGCCATACGGAATTTGTGAATGAACAAAGTAAAGATAATTCAAGTCATTAATGAACTTAAAGACAAAAATGTAAACCTATCAGCATCAATGTTAATGTTTTATTATCAAGTAATAAGTCCTATCTATACTTTGTAAAATTTGCTGATTTTTAATAACAGGAGAAGACAGCAGAACTTCCAGGTATCGCTTCACTGGAAAGAGTCGCACGTCCACATACAATAGTAAAATAAGAAGATATAGTATGAAATGTCGAACCCAGATTTGTAATGTCAATAAAAGTTTTTATGGAGATTGAAATAGCAAAATAAATCAATATTATAATAAATGCAATATTATCTGGGCGATATAGATAATCAAATTAGTTAAATCGTGGAACATCTCAAATAACCTTCCAATGCGGAACAAGAAAATAATTAGAACATCAGTAGAAAGCGTGATATTTCTCATTACGTAAGTTAATATTTATATATTATTTCATATTTAATTTTATAATTTTTTATATTATATTTATGTTCCTTATTTTAAATTGCGTCCTGTAATTCTGTTAAATGTGAAAATGAATAGATGAGCGGCGATTGTTTGTTGTTGTTACTAATTGTTGTAACTCCGCACGGATAACAAACGGCGATAATGACGGCTACTTTTCATTCGCAGTAATAAAAACGAATCCTTTTATTATTTGTAGAATATTACAATACAACAGTGTTTAATAATTACTATTATATATTTTTAGATCAATTGTTTGCCAACGATGTCAGTATAGCATTATTTATTAAATTTTAAATATTTTACATCCTCGTATTCTGGTAATTTTTCGCACCAAATGTTCTACGATTTCAAATGAGTTTTACAAACAAACAAAAAAATCTGGAGAGAAATTATGCTATAAATAGTATTACATAATCATTACTAATGGAGAGAAAGCACGTGCTGTTAGCACCTCTAGTTATCTATACGTCGATTTTTTTAAAGTGGCCGATGACATTAGGTAATCGTTACACCTCCCGCCTTACATAGCGAATCTTTTTATTAATTTGTCAACGTGCTTCTCAACGGGGCTTGAAGGCCCAGAAATGTGCTTACCACTGTTAAAAATATTTATTTTATAAGGCAGGAGGTGTAACAATGACCTAATGCCTCGGCCACTTCAAAAAGTATAATTGCAATTGACATACTTGCGAATATGAATCTTAGCAGCCAGATGAAATGTCCATAAAATTGGTATTGTAGGAAAAATGTCAATATTTATTGGCTTACTCTCACGATCCCGAATATCCACTAAAACGATGAGGTCAACAGAAACACTTGATTTACACAACAGGTAACGCTTCAGTCTTTCTATTTTAAAAGGACAATACAGATCAGCTGCCGTTGAATCTTTCCGGGTGCATTCGCCATTGGTGTAGTGAGGTGAGAGTATAAAAACGCTTCCTGTCGCCGGCTGCATCCTTCCGGCGTAGGCGTCACGGACGAGATCCGTCGCCGTGTGTTTGTGGACAGCTGGACGCTAGCTGATGCAGACACAACTCCTACAGCTGATGAGGCTAGTCCACGACCCGAGAGCCTTCGTGGCAGCGCTGCTGCTGCTCCCGGCGGCAATGGCGACAACTGAGAGGCTGCCGCTTCCAAAGACAGGTGAGCGTGGCAGCGCAATATGTACCACTGATTTTCTTCGCCTATAAATGTTTGTCGTGGCCTTCTTCCATTTCAATAAAAGCAACTTTCTTCTTTTATTTTTGATTATGCTCTCAAAACATAACATTCTCTCTGAACATAACGGTACAACAACAACAACAACAACAATAATAATAATAATAATAATAATAATAATAATAATAATAATAATAATAATAATAATAATAATGAATCTTAGCTTCGTTTTGTATCCAATTCATTTGAATGCCCTCTGGAATTTTAACAAGCACAAGAAGATACGCCGTTCATTTGTTCGTGTTCCCGGTCACTTCGGTCTGAAAACCAAAGCACGAGCTCAACACGACGCCCCGACTTTTCTGAATACTCGTTACTAACACTGTGTACAGTAAGCATGTGACAAGGTTTTGCACTTGCACATTAAATATGAGCTATTTTATCCATGATGGTGAAACAAAAATGTTCCCATCCCAGCCACATTTTAAATGGATATTTGAATGTGAGAGCTTGAAATAACTACCTCTCTGCCATCAAAAACAGATAACAAAGATATGAAATTTCTGTTTGGAAAATCAATACTCACTGCATGCTGGTATGTTTTGAAATCTTTAAAAATGTGTATTGACAATTATTCTAAGAACGATGTGAACGACATCTGAAGCGGTATTAAAAAAGAGTGCTCTAATTTGATTTTCGTCAAAGAACAACAAAAACTATGGGGAAGAAGTACAATTTATGCACGTTTTCTTGACCACCAGAATCTTTTCCCCACCTTTTTACGATGCACAGTAGTATGATGAATAATAGTATCACCAAATAAAGGCTAGCAACGTTTGAATAACTAGAGTTATAGAAAGCTTATTTTCATCGGTAAATGAACTACAGAGTTGATTTTTAGTACTGCTAATAAACTATCAACTCATCTAGCTCTACCCTACTACAATTAGAAAAAGATGAGCTCAACAAAACGTGTTCATAATGATGCTATATTCTTGACTAGAAGGAAAACACTGGACCATCTCATTAATTTAATGGATATTTTATTTTTTTTAAATATCAATGGATCCGGAAAAATGAACAAAAATCTTGATTAAGCGGGGACATAGACCCATAAGCTACTTTACTTGTTACAAGTATATTAGGTATTTTTTTTTAAATCATATGGTTCAAATGTTGACTAACGCATTAGATATTTTTGGTAAAATAAATATGAGATTTCTTGTTGGACATAATATTTACTAATTGTAAAGAAGCAGGTATGCAGCATTTTACTTTTAACTTTAACTTGTGTATCAATTTTAAGTGTTTAATGTCATCAGGTAATGTGTAAGTAACGTACATGTATTTTGTGTGAATTTGTTTCTAGTGAGCTTTTAATACTGACACCTACTTAATATCATTTCTCCGTATGATGTCATTAAGTACATCTGTATTAGTTGAAAATATATTCCCACTCTTAAGTAAGCCACTTCTGAGAAAATCTACATTCGTGCGTGTGCATGCTTGAAGGAAGTTCAAGAGGCCTGCATCATCCCCGGAGACTCGATAAGACCTTCATGAGATTTCTGACTTCCGAAGTGTGTTCATTGGGCGAAATAAGAGAATGTGTTACGGAAAAATAATCTTTCAGTTCAAAATTTTGTGGCGGTAGCAGATATCTTGCCTAATTTTTCTATCCTGAATGAACATTCCTTAACAAAAAGCAGTCCCATTTACAATATTTTTATGGACTAGCCCCTACTAGTTTCCAGTCCCCCCCTCCTTTATGGGCTTTCACTTCTCCACATTCCACATACTGGCGACCTCCCAGCCGTTCTCAGGTCATTTCCTTCTTCTGTTATATATCTCTTGTTATGTTTACGTTGCTTGGGCAGTAAGAAATGTTTTATTTTATTTACTTATTATTAATTTCATCTCCTTTGTCATTTTTACCTCGTATTTTTGAAATATTCATATTTTCTCCCTTACTTGACGTTATTTTCTCATTTTTTCCTTCTCCATGTTATAGACCCACTGCAGATGGTAAAAGTGTTTTCCGAAAGTTCACTTTGGGCATGTAGCAATATATATTATAACCGTGATTATTGTGGTTCGTTATTTTCTAACTCACATGACTTTTCGAGTGTAAAGCAAGCTGTTAATGGATCTCTTAATTAAGGTGGCCGTTCCAACAGGATTTACAGAAAATGAATTAATAAGTACGGCCATATTGTTGCAGAGACGCCGGGTGAACCCCAGACCCAGACTCCCAACTTAACCACCGCCGATGGCTACAAAGATGACTACTTCAACCCCAGCGGGGTCATCGCCCCGAAACTCGTCATCACGAACGGCAACGCATATCCCGCCCTGAACGCGCCATTCTCATCGACGGCCACCACCAGTTCGACGCGGAGTGGCTCAAAGCTTGGCATTGCATCGACGGTCGACGAGTCAAAGAAAGTGGTGAAGGAGCCGGAGCTGGACTGCGCGCGCGGGGAGGGCGGCGCGTGCCTGCCGCCAGTAGTCGCCTGCGCAGACGCCCCTACCCCGCCGCTGGCCACGAGCTGCCTGAATTCACGCAGCAACCAAGCCAGTGTCGAAAGCCCCGCACAATCGAAGTTCCCATAACTCGGAGTCGTGAGCGCCGCCGGCCCAGTGGCCCCGCATGTTATGAGTGGGTGTTCGCAGCCCGGAGTGTGCAAAACATGACCAGAGTCCTCCATCACCAGCGCCACCCCCTCCGTGATAAACCACGAGCAGTACGTGACCGGGAACGACCAGAGTGCGCTGCGATAGTGGAAGGACATACGTGCACTTCGCGACCCTCGCCAGGGGCTCAGGATTCGAAACCTGGTGCCTTCCTCTTATAGTGCCGCCGCAGCGGCCACGCATGTTGTGAAGTGGTCCTTGCGTAGCCGGAGGGCGTGCGAGCGTGATCTGAGGCTCTCGTCACAGCGGAGCCCCTTCGTGACGAGCCACGAGGAGTACGCGACGGAACCCAGGCTCGGGACTTCGAACCCTGGAGGGCCCTTCCGTCAGCGTCCGCCCGCAGCCGGCCAGCATGTCATCTTGTGAGTGCGTCCTCGTAGCCGGGAGCGTGCGAGCGTGATCTGCAGCTCTCGTCACCAGCGGAGCCCCTTCCTGACGAGCCACGAGGAGGACGCGACGGAACCCAGGGCTCGACTCGAACCCTGGAGCCTCCTGCGTCAGCGTCGGCCGCAGGCGGCACCGCAGGTTGTGAGTTGGTCTTCGTAGCCGGAGCGTGCGAGCGTGATCTGAGCTCTCGTCACCAGCGGAGCGCCCCTTTCGTGACGAGCCACGAGGAAGTACGGACGGAACCCAGGGCTCGGGGACTCGAACCCGGGAGCCTCCTCGTCAGCGTCGCCGCAGCGGTCACGCATGTTGTGAGTGGTCCTGCGTAGCCGGAGCGTGCTGAGCGTGATTCTGAGCTCTCGTCACCAGCGAGCCCTTCGTGACGAGCCACGAGGAGTACGCGACGGAACCCAGGGCTCGGACTCGAACCCGGGAGCCTCCTCGTCAGGCGCCGCCGCAGCCGCGCCACGCTGTGTGAGTTGGTCCTTCGTAGCCGGGAAAGCGGTGCGAGCGTGATCTGAGCTCTCGTCACCAGCGAGGCCCTTCGTGACGGAGCCACCCGAGGAGTACGCGACGGCGACCAGGGCTCGAACCCTGGACCTCCTCGTCCCCAGCCCGTCGCCCCGCAGCGGCCACGCATGGTTGTGCAAGTGCGTCCTTCGTAGGCGGAGCGAGCGGAGCGTTGCATCTGAGCTCTCGTCACCAGCGGAGCCCCCTCCGTGACGAGCCACGAGTAGAGCACGGCGCCAGGGCGCGCAGCGGCGGGGTGGTGGGGGCGTCTGCGCCAGCGACTAACTGGCGGCAGGCACGCGCCGCCCTCCCCGCGCGCGGCAGTCCAGCTCCGGCTCCTTCACCCACTTTCTTCGACTCGTCGACCGTCGATGCAATGCCAAGCTTTGACACTCCGCGTCGAAACTGGTGGTGGCCGTCGAGAGAATGGCGCGTTCAATGCGGTATGACGTTGCCGTTCCTGGATGACGAGTTTCGGGGCCGATGACTCGCTGGCGGAATGGAGTTGAAAAGGCCATCTTTGCCAACCAATCGGCGGTAGTTAAGTTGGCAGTGCCAATTTCGTCTTGACTTCACCCCGCGTCCACCCCCTTGCAACAATTATGGCCGTATTATAATTCATTTTCTATAAATCCTTATTAAACGGCCAGATGATTAAGCATCCGTTACCGGCTTGGTTTACAACCGAAAAGTCATGTGAGTTAGGAAATAATCAAACCACAACAATCACAGTAAAATATTAATTGCCAACATGCCCAAAAGTTACCTTTCGGAAAGTACTTTTACATCTTCAGTGGGTCTTATAACATGTGCGAAGAAAAAAATACTGAAGTAGGGAGCATATAGAAATATTGTGAAAAATTACGTCTAAAAATGACAAAGAAATGCAATAATAGTAAAATAAATAAAATTTAAAAAATTAATTACTGCCCAAAGCGACGTGATATCACACTTAAACCTTAACAAGAGATACTATAACAGAAGAAGAATGAGCTGGGAAACAGCTAGGAGGCTTCCATCTGGAGAATGTGGAAGGAAAGTTTATAAAGTAAGGGGTGACTGAAAGAGTTGAAAAGAGTAATCCAATAAAAAATCATTTTAAATGGGCCTGCTTTTGTTAAGGGTTGTTCTATCATGTTAAAAAAGTAGTTTTTTAAGTTTAAAATTATACATTGTCTCTATGTTTATTTTTGCCTTTAAGATGAGTAATGCATGAATTTTAAATTTATATTAGGGAGAAAGAATGATTGAGGATCAATAAAATATTTAAATTGTGACTGCTTTTATTTAAGGAAAACATCAGGATAGAAAAAATTAAGGCACCGCTATTAAGCACAATATCCTGCCTACCACCAACAGAAATTTGAACTGAAAGACTTTTTTTCATTTAGACACTCTCTTATTGGCACCAATGAACACACCTTCCGGAATCAGAAATCAAATGAAAGTCTTTTCGAGTCTCCGGGATTGCATGCAGGCCTGCGTAAACTTCCTTCAACACGTAGCACGCACGAATGTGGTTTTTCTCAAGAAATAGGACCGTACTTAAGAGTGGCGACGTAATTTTCAGCTTAACACAGATTGTACTTTAATTAAAGAACACCTACAAGATTGAATATTAAGTTCAGTATCAAAAGACACTACAAAAAACTCCAAACAGGATACTTGTTACATGCTTACATATTGCCAGGAGATAATTAAAACACTTAAAATCACACACATAAGTTCAAGTTAAAAGTAAAATATTTTCTGCTGCCATAACTACTACTTTACAAATAGAGAGTATTCTGTCCAATAAGAAATCTCTATATTATTTTAACAAATATAATGCATTAGTCAAGATTTGGAACTGTATGTTTTTTAAATAATACTAATATTTCCTTCTACAAGTAGGTAGCCTTGTCGGTCAATGCTCCCCGCCCTTCGATCAAGATTTTTGTGCATTTGTTCCTGATCCATTGAGCAAACCAATGAGATGCGGCCCATTGTTTTTCCTTTGGACCAGAAATGTTAAAGCTTCATTTATGTGCACATGTGATGAGCTCATCCCCTTTTGTGGTTGTAGTTGGGGTAAGAGCGTAGGATGGGTAGATAGTTAATTAGTAGTATACTAAAATCAATTCTGTAGTTCGTTTACCAATGAAAATGAGTTTCTATAACTCAGGAGCAAATATTGTCTACTTAGTCAAATGTTGCTAGCCTTTATTTTGTTGGATACTGCTTAATCATCATATACTGCTGCCCATCGTAAAGAAGGTGGCGCAAAAAGATTCATGAAATTTTATGAATGCGCGTCAAATGTCGTTCACACTGTCTAGAATAATGGTACACACATATTTTTATTTAGATTTCCAAAATCTATCAGCATGCGGTGATATGATTTCTAAACAGAAATTTCATATCTTTGTATATGTTTTTGATGTCAGACAGGTTATTATTTTACAGTCTGACATTCAATATTTCAGTTAGAACGTAAGCAAGGGTGGGGACAGTTTTGTTTCCCCAAAATGACAAAATAGCTTCTTTTTTAATGTGCAAGTGCCACAGTTTTGCGTATTACGTTTTACATTTTTTATCAAGAAAGCCAACGGCACACAGGTTTTTGTAACGAGCATTCCAGAAAATTATAATTTTAATTGTGTTTTTAATTTCTGTAACACCGTAAAATTCCTTATAAATCAAGAAACACAATTCCACCCACAGAAACACATTCACCACAATATTATTGATAACCCGCAAGTTTTGGATTGGAAAACCCTGGAATTTTGGAAACAATTAGCCATTTTCCCTTGACTAAATATTGTAGATTTATGCTGCGGCATTCAATTGAAGTGTCCGACGCAAATGTAAATAGTATATGACGTCTTGAGCACATGCCCTTCTTTCTGGTCAGAAGTCAATGAACTTAATTCAAATATTGTTGCTTTTACAAAAAATTTTTCTACATAAAGGAGTCATTCAGGATATAAATGTTAACGTTATAAATATATAACTATGGGTCAACAATAAAAATACACTTTGTATCGTATACACTTTATAGCGTAAATAAGAATTATTATAAGAAACAGAAGTTGCCTAGACACTATAAACTATTAGGCTCCTTTGGAGAAAATCCTGGACGCACCTCTGTTTAAGTAAGACCTGTAAATGATCTTTAGAAAATAGCATACCATGTTGCCCTCTTGCTCAGCTTAAAAGTAACATTAGCGTGACAAAAACTAATTTTTATGGAAAATCTGGGGAGGTATGTTGCAATGCATACGTCCAGCGACGAAACAAAAAAAGATTGCTTTAGTGATGAATCTTCTCTAAAGGAGAGTGACATGAACCCAAGATGAATTAGATAAAATAAAAGTCTGGTGTCGTATTGGCCTCGTGCTTTGGTTCAGGCCCGAAGTGACCACGGAACATGAAACAAATGAAGGGCGGTATTCCCTTAAGCATGTTGAAATGCCAGAGAGCCTGCGTAAAATGAATTGGATACAAAACGAACAAAAAGTTCATTATTATTATTGTACCGTTTAACGTTCTGAGAAGAACTATTTTTGAGACCGTAATTTAAAAAATCAAAGAAGAAAGTTGCTTCTTAGCGAAATGGAAGCAAGGCCACGACAAAACATTTCTAGCCGACGAAATCCGGTGCATACATGTTGCGCACGCACGCTCACCTTGGTTCGAAACGGCAGCCTCTCAGTTGTTCGCCATTGCCGCCGGAGCAGCAGCAGCGCCGCCACGAAGGCTCTCGCGGCCGTGATCAGCCTCATTCAGCTGTAGGAGTTGTGTTTGCCATCAGCCTAGCGTCCAGCTGTCAACAAACACACGGCGACGGATCTCGTTCCGTGACGCCCTTACGGCCGGAAGGATGCAAGCCGCGACAGAAGGCGTTTTTATACCCCACCTCACTAACATCAATGCGAATGCACCCGGAAAGATTCAACGCGCAGTTGATCTGATTGTCCTTTTAAAAATAGAAAGACTGAAAGCGTCACCTATGCTATAAATCAAGCATAGAAATGTGTTTGTCTTAACCTCACCGTTGGTGATATTGAGAATCGTGAGTGTTAGTCAATAGTAGATATTGAAAATTTTCTTATTATGCCAAGTTTTGTGGCCATTTCTATCGTCTGCAAGAATATGTATTTCGCAAGTCCGTCAATTGTCAATTACGCTTCGATGTTTAATGTGCCATTAAAGCATTAGGTCATTATTTAAACCTCCTTACCTCATTAAAAATGAATATTTTAACAGTGTAAGCACATTTCTGGGTCTTCGAGTTTCCCATTGACAAGGACGTTAACACATTAGTTTAAAAAAGATTCATTTTGTTAAGGGCAGAAGTGTAGCATGACCTAATGTCATCGGCCACTTAAAAAAATCGATTACAGAGAACTAGTGTCCTTAATAGACGTAAACTTTCTCCCATTAGTAATGGTTGTGTAATACCATTTATGCCATACTTTCTCTCCTACGTTTTTGGTAAGACTCATATTGAAATCCGTAGAACATTTGCGGTAAAAACATTGCCAGAATGCCCAAGAAAATTAAAATAATTAAAAAATTAATAAATAATACGATTAGTGATAGCATTGGCAAGGAAATAAATTCTAAAAATATATAATATAATGATTAACAACACTGCTGATATTCTAATATTTTACAAATATATAAAAAGGATTCGTTTTTAGTACTGCGGAACGAAAAGTCGTTACCGTCATTATCGCCTTTTGTTATCCCGTGCGGCGTTACCAAACAATTAGTAACAACAACAACCCAATCACCCCGCTTCGGTCTATTCCATTTTCACATTTAACACCCAATTAGAGCGAACGCAATTTACAATAAGATAATAAAATATAATAATAAAAAATTATAAAATTAAATATGAAATAGTATATACATTTTTAAAATTACGTAATTGAGATATATCCACTCTTTCTACGTTGTTCTAATTATTTTCTTGTTCCGCCATTGGACTGTTATTTGAGATGTTTCACGATTTAACGAATTTGGATTATCCCAGTTAATATGCATTTATTTATTATATTGATTTCTTTTGCTATTTCAATCTCCATAAAAAAAACTTTCATGACATTGCAAATTCTGCGTTCGACATATCGTAACTTATCTTATATTTACTATTGTATTGTGGACGTGCGGACTTTTCCAGTGACGCGAGGTCCTGGAAGTTCTGCCTGTATTATCCTGCTTTATTAAAAATCAGGCAAATTTACAAATTATAGTTAGCCTTATTACTTGATAATAAAACCGTTAACATGATCTCTGATAGGTTACAGTTTTTGCTTTAAGCTCTTTAATGAACTTGAATTATCTTTTACTTTGTACATTCACAAATTCCGTATGGCATTTCTTTCGCTTACTGAAATATCTCTACGCTTTGTTTCAAGATTGCTGCCGTCCGAATGCAGTTGGCTGGATGTCCTGGCGGTACTCCTGCTATCGCTCGAAAATGCTGCGTATCGGGAATTTTTTTGTAATATTTCCCCGAACTGTTGTATAACAATATTTTATAAACCCCAATATTTTCAATTAATGCAGTCGCGAACGCAAACTTTTCCTTCCTGCGCCTCGGAATGATGTGTCTTTTATTAACGCGGAGTGTCTTTATTTAACTTAAAACAATTTTATTCCAGTACGAATCTATTTGACACTACTTCCCCTACGAAGTCTCTTTTACATTGCAATTCTCAAAGTCAACAAATTACAATACAAGCTAATAATAATTACGAATTATATACTACACATAAACAAATCGCTCAATTAACGTAAGTTTCCATTCATACGAACAAATTCATCAAACATTACATTCATTCTCAAACGGTTTTTTGGTATCAAGAGCCTACAAACAGGGATTCTGGCTACATCACGTGTTAGAGTATTTTTTGTTTCTAAATTTTGAAAACGTTTTTGTCCACTTTTTTGTTAACAGAGGGCTCATGATGATGAATTAGAGAGAT
>BOPP01000006.1:19041060-19056393 GCA_017312745.1 Gryllus bimaculatus | reverse complement strand
GTTTGTTTTGGAAAATCTCTGAGATCTTTATTTCTGATTTTCTATAACAGTATTATTGTATTGCTCGAAACCCTTACTTCATCACATACGTATGAGTTGAAACTCTTATGTTTCGTTCATGGTTGCCGAGAGGAAGGTGAACGCATGTTGACAAGAGCATGTTGTTCTCCTAAATTATTTATTCAGAGTCGATTTAAAGTCTGTATACATTGGAGTCGTCGGAAGCTACGAGCTTGTCCCGGCTGGGGCGGTGCCCCACTGGAGGGAGATACCTGGTTGGGAATAACCCCGCTTGCCAGCGGTAGGTCGGCGCCGGATCTCGGCATCACTGCCACCTCCCGAGCAACAAACATGCATTACACTTACCGGACTAATGACCCTGATACCTGACATACCATGAATCACTAATCAATCAACCAATTACAAGAATGTTATTGTGGGTTTGACGCTGCGTGTGCGTGTGCAGAGCGGTGCATGGAGGAATTGGAGACGCGCGAGATGTTTCAAAACACTCGGTTCAATGTCACTCTTTATGAACCTTGTAGAATGGCACACATTGTCAACACCCAACACCCATTACTAGATACAAGGGAACAGATGGCGAACCCCCATTACAAGGGTACACTTTGTAATCACCCATTACAACAGTATACTCAATTTCAAGCGCACATTGCAACCAATTTAAGTGCTCATTTTGTGAACCCCGGGGACAATGGCACTCTTTATGAACATCTAGTACAAGAGCACCCATTGCGATCACCAAGCACCGAGATGCCGTGGGAGGGTTGACCCGTGCTGCGTGTGTGTGTGTGTGCAGGGCGGTGCCTGGGGGAGGCGAAGGCGCGCGAAATGTGCTGGAGCGGGGCGGTGCACCTCGACGCTCTCGGAAGGCTGCGCTGCGGCGCGTCCCCGGGATGGACCGCCATCTTGAAAGCTCATGTTCGCTGCCAGCAGCCCACTACTCAACCCTCCAACTACACGTTCAACTCCACCACAGACGACGGTTACAACAATGCCACCTACGACGGTTACAACAATGCAGACTACAGCATCGACAACTTCATTGATTCAGATTTCAACTCTACTGACAGCTACGTGACGACGCCCGAATATATAACGAACGCTCGAAATGACTCCAACAGCGAAGGTTACCCCATCACCAACCCCTCGTTGGATGACAACTCTGCTATGTTCAACTCGACGCATACCATCATTGCGGGGCAAGGCGTTTCCTTAGATGCCAAAATCTGGGAATCCCCAAACATGTTCGGGGCGGCGGTGGAGGGACCGGGCCCTCTGCGGTGCGCGCGAGGACAGGGCGGTCAATGCGCTCCGTTGGTCGTTGAGAGCGCTGGCGTCGCCGCCAGATCGCGCTGGGCTCTAGTCGCGGGCCTGCTTTGCGGGCGGCATCTCACTGGAGTTTCACGTTGGTGAATATCCAGGGAGCAAGGCCTGTCGAGGGTCTCGCGCAGGCACGTCAAGATCGCGGGTAAGGTAACAAGCTTACTAGAGGTCGCTGCGCTCCAGAGAAATTGGTGCGAGATTTAAAAGAAAGGGTTGTACAAATGCTACTGCATGGCGGTACGTCACTGGGTACGTGTCCCATGGCAGTCGTACTTGACAGTTGTCACAAATTTAGCTATATAAATTCTCATTTTCTCTTTAAGGCAAAGAAATAATCCATAAAAATGAAACAATATATCAGTCCTATTTCAAATTCTCAATTGAGAGTAAAAAAATTGAATCAAAAGTATCTTTATTTTATAATCCTGTTTTTTATATTCCTTTTTTATTCTATAATCCTTTTTTAAGAGTGATATAAGAGTATGAACTTTGTACGTTCAGGTTAGATGGTTTAACAAACAAATATTTTTATTTGTTACAAGCGCGGACCGTCCGTATTGGATTTTCCGTCCGCTGTCCGTCTGCGATAATTGTTAACATGCAGAGACTTGTTAATTTGTTTCTCATTATTTCTAAATACAATACTAAATGATACTATTTCATACTAAATGATTCAATATCGTAACACAAAACGAAAACAAGGAGAGAATTTGCCATTCAAACACATTTATGTCACTTAGCAAAGATGTTTATATAATGTAGAATTTAGTGAGAAAATAAATATCAAAGTTATAAGTAGTGAATAATTTAATGTAACAATATAATTCTCTGTTATTTGACAGATAAAATCTGGCAAATTAATTTTCATATGAAGCTACTATTCACCGCCTCGAGCAGCTTCAGGTTGCGAATGGACACCCCTTTCTGTATTTTAAGGAGAAATGAGTGCGGAGTCAGGGGAAGTTCACAGTGCCCGTAGGAGCGCTGGGTTTCTCAGGTGGGGAAGTAGTTCGTGCAGGTGCAGTTTGACGTGGTTTGTCTAGAGTATACGTCTCCTCGTAAAGGCTGCGAAAGTAAAGGTTATACACGTGCTTGCAATAACGTTCTGAGGCACTTTAGTACTCCCCATTTTTTACAAGGGAATTTAGTAGCGTGGAAAAATGTTAACTGACAAAATGTTTGATGTATAAAAAATCTGATTTTTTCATTTTTCTGTTAAGTTGATTTATTAAAACATTTATCACTCTGGTGATATATTTTTACATGGCACAGTTCAACAATTCTGGCGATCTGATCAATCTGAATACAGTCATTTTGGAATAAATATTGTACTTATTTGATGCATAAAAATATAGTAGACCAATATACCATTGACAACTGAGAAAATATCATCTGGGGAAACCCTCTAAACGACACACGAGCAACGGTATAGCGAATGTTTGGGGAGCATATAAGTAAATGTTAAGGAACCAATCAAATTTTTAGAAGTTTTGGGTGGTTTGCTAGTTTGTCACGTTCTGATAGTACCAACATACTAATTACCCTATAGCTGAAATGTAAATTAAGAAAAAGTAGTTTATGCTGAAATGCAAATTAAGAAAAGATTCGGATCATATTCGCGTTATTATTTATATTCGAGTTATTACTGAAAAACGTATCACATTAAAAAATGTATTACTTCATTTCATGATCTTTAATTACATGATGTTATGCAGAAAACGTCAAAGTCACAAGAATAAATATGGTTGAAATATGGCTTCAATTGTTCAGACTTCTTAACCCGTCGTTGGTCAACGCGCAGCGCTCACCTTTGATATCAATTGTTTCTAATATACGTTTTAATAAAAAACGATTTTGTAACTCCGTATAGCTTCCTACAAATTACGAGTATGACAGTAGAGTACTGCGAGGAACTAACTTCACATTTAGTTTCCAGCGATCCCTTTGTTTCTGTTGCTTCGCCCGCTGATCGCCCGCTCAGCGTAGAATACACGCGTTAGTAATTTATTATTGTAATAAATGTTTAGTTTAACCCATTAAGCAACAGGTAAATACTCCATCTGTTTATTATTATTGAAGTTGAAAATATTTCCTTCAGATTATGTTTCGTTTATTCCCTCCTAATTTTGCGATTTTTATGAATAATAATCCTGTCTCATAAAGAAGTGTAATAACCAACTCACGTGGACATCATAAACACACTGAAGAACCAGAAAACCTGATACTCCTAATTAATATCGTGTATGGCCCCCACGAGCACGCAGAAGTGCCGCAACACGACGTGGCATGGATTCGACTAATGTCTGAAGTAGTGCTGGAGGTAATTGGCATCATGAATCCTGTATGGCTGTCCATAAACTCTTAAGACTACGAGTGGGGGGAGATCTTTCTGAACAGCACGTTGCAAGGAATGCCAGATATGCTAAATAATGATTATGTCCGGGGATTTTGGTGACCATTGGAGGAGTTTAAATTCAGAACAGTGTTCCTGTAGCCACTCTGTACCAATTCTCGAGTGGGCTGTCGCATTGTCCTGCTGGAATTACCCGTGTCCGACGAGATGCACAATGGTCATGAATGGGTGCAGGTGATCAGACAGGAATCTTACGTACTTGACACTTTTCAGTCATATCTTGACGTATCAAATGTCTCCAACCGCATACCATGACAGAGCCTTCAGTAGTCCCCTGTTGAGATGCAGGGTTCCTGGGTACATGAGGTTGTCGCCATCGTACACGTCTCTCCGCTCGCAACAATGTGAAACGAGACTCGTCGTACCAGGCAACGTGTTTCCAGTCCATCAACTGGTGTTGATAGTCCCAAGCTAGGAGCAAAGCTTTGTGTCATGCAGTCATCAAGGGTACACGAGTGGCCCTTCCGCTCCGAAGACCCATATCGATAATGTCTCGTTGAATGGTTCGCACGGTGACACTTGTTGATGTCTAAGCACTGAAATCTTCAGCAATTTACAGAGGGGTTGCACTTCTGTCACGTGTAATTATTCTCTTCAGCCGTCGTCGGTCCCGTTATTGCACGATCTTTCCGTGGCCGCAACCATGCCGGAGGTTTGATGTTTTACCGGATTTCGGATATTCACGGTACCTCGTGAAATGGTCGACAAAGGTACACGATATTAGGTAGGAGTATCAGTTTTTCTGGCTCTTCAGTGTGTTTATGATGTCCAAGTGAGTTTGTTATTACAATTCTTTATGAGACAGGATTATTATTCATAAAAACCACAAAGAGAAAATCGAAATTTCATGCGACCTCGTTGATGTGATGCCATGTCCTATCTCTCTTGCATCGACTATAGCACCACTTACTTACATTGTGATAACTTGCCATTGTAGCACCATTAACCGTTATAATAACAGTACCTGACTCTGGTTGCCTTGTATAGACGTTGCCGACAAGAGCGCCGTTTTCTGATTGGTTCAAGATTTCTTTAATTCAATTCGCATAGCTGTACCGGTTTCTTTCGGGTCTTCAGTGTTGTAGTAATTAGCTTTTCTTTCTGGGTATGAACTGCCTTACCGTCAAAAGTAAATCAAAATGCAACACGGTGTTACATTTTAGGCTAATTTGAGACGAAACAAATTGCTTTAAACGTTATACACTTGAAGACAGAATTGTACACTAAATATTATTCAATTGAACAAATCAAAGTACTTTTGCTTAAGGTTAGTCTTGTGAAATGAAGGGAGCGGAAGAACGAATTTCGGGTCAAACATTGATCAACACCTACGCAGATGCACCGCGGACGCGTTATCGACAGTGCTGCATCACGAACGAAGACCACTGAAGTAATTCCCTGTCTCGCGTGTTCACGATGAACGCGCGTCGAATGAAATTGTGTATCAGTCGCGGGCACGAGTACAAGAGGTTTTCTTTTTATATTTCATGTTTCATTACGTTTCGATTGATTCTTTTAAGCACGAAATATCCTGCACGTGGGTCGAGAAGAAAAAAGCCAAACCACAATGCGATGAATTGATTGGGGATGAATTTAGGCCGAAAACATGCGATTACTTTTTAAGTAATCATAAGGAAAAATATTTAAAATTAAAAATATATTCAGACAACATATTATATGTTAATGTTATTTTCTTTATATTGTAAATATTTTGTATTGATTTTAAAATAAAATAAAAGATTACATGGAAAATCTTATTATTGTAGAAACTTACATTAATAAGGAAAAAAACAGCCGATCAGGTGGTCCAGATCGCTAAGGCAGTAGTGCCGTAGCAATCTCGGACCGAAGTATCGCGGGTTCGAGTCCCGCCTCGGGCATAGTTAGTGTTCGTCCTTTCACCCCCTGTTATCATATAGTGTCATCCTCACAGTTACCATACCGTTACAAGCAATAGTGGGCGCTAATGACCTAGAAGGTTGTGTCGACCTTTAAATTTAAAAAAAATATTTAAAATTCTGTAAATTTTTTCAAAAGCGTTGGGTCGGTAGCAGCGGTTCACCGTCGATCGACAGCGTCTGTCTAGAAGAGATCCACCAACGGAAGGTAAAATTTGAGTGGCGAGGATGCGTTCCAAAAATTAGATATGAGCAGCATCTGAAAACGTTCGATCCACATGTTCGCTAAACGGAAAATACAAATCCCAAAAATAATTATTTCGTGCCATTCAGTATTAAGTATTGAACAGCAATGAAATGAGTGAGGTTTAAAAAATTGAATCCATTCAATCACTATTCACTACGAACACCCAAGTTGAACATGTTTCTCTAAATGTAATTAATATGTGTTATATTTACCAAGATCTGTTCATCTTGTTTGGAATATATGTGGTTGGCAACTATGGCAAAGAAATTCTACTGTTCAAATTAACCTAAAAACGTAATGTATCACATGTAATTATAATCACTGATATTCTTTTGTAAAAGTCCACATGTGTTAGACTATTGCTGAACTTTGCGTTGTGAGACCACTAATCTTTGCAACTGAAAACTCGATTTTCGAACATGAAATGTTTGCTATTTTCGATTACGTACGTCCAAGTTCATACTCACACACACTTATTCTCGATAGGCAAAGGCCTTTTTGAAGAAATTGTTGACACATCCAAACGATGCTTTGATGAAATTGCGGCTTACAATCGTTCACACTATTAATTTTAAGTTTTTTTAATATTATAAAACCGGTTAACAATGACAACGGATAAGAAACTATCTTTTTTAAAGCAAAAAAACAAACAACGAAATTTGGTTGAGTAGAAAGCTGAAACTTATTTCTAAACGGAAATTCCTCGTGCTTTGAATATAGAGATTTTTGCAATTTTCTAAATATCAGAAGTTTTAATAAAAATAGACAGTATACCATACTTATAAGTACACTTTATTCTATTTGAGGAAAACAATCCGTGAACACAGTGTCATCCATTATCCAGAAAATGTTGAAAATATCACAGAGGACTAGTTAAAGTACCTCGTAAAATTAAAATATTTTATGATCTCCGAAATAGTACAACAAGATCTTAATTCTGAAATATTTACCATGATGTAGCTCTAAAGATTCTAATCTAACAGAGTTCTGTGTTCTGATACATCCATCCATCAATATGAACAAATCGATTTTCGGGTACAGAATAGAGTGTATCTCCTTCTACTGACAGCATTATTAACTATTTTTAGAACTGCGCTAATAGACCTTAATCTTGACCTGTGTGTAGAGTTACAGATTAAAAGGTCTTGAACACCGATTTTACGACTGAAATTTGACATATTGAGGTGATTCTAATACTTTTCCTCTGTTACGTGATTATAAGGAGGGAAAGTAATAAAAGGTGTATAATATCAGTAAAAGGCAGGATATACTGTTTCACAATGACCCTGACCCAAAACGTTCAGTGACAGTGACAGGCTTTGTTGTTCAAATTAGTCCAGTAGAATCTCGAATGATAAAATGTAACCTGCAGTATATCCTATGAGAATCGTTTGTACAGATTGATCCAACATTGAAACTAGTAATGCTACAACAGCATGTACATTCTCACATTATTTTTAACTTTTGCATTAATTGAAAATTTGAAAGTGTGCGCCAATGTTTAAGTGAGCTCCGTTCTCTCCGAAGAAAATGTTGAAAGAAAAAAATTGGAGCCGTTTTTGTGAAAAAATATAATTTGCCTTTATTTTAAACAACAATTACGCGAAAACTACTAGATTTTTCAAAAAATTGTACAAGATCTTATTAAAAAGCTAACGTTTGGAACAGATTTAAGAAAAAAATTTCTTATCAATATTGTTGTTTTGCAAAGTCATTTTTTGCAAGTATTGAAAACGTATAAAATTTATCGAAGATAAGGTATGTGCCAATTTCATAAATGTACTTTGCTCTATTTCAGAGAAAAATATTAAAGAAAAAAGGGCAGAGTTTAAGATAACATGTTTAATAAATGCCTACATTTCACACAAAATTTCGCAAAACTGCTAATTATTAAAATGTCTGTCAATGAAGAACTGGAAATACGTGTAAACGATTATGTTGGCAAAAAAGGGTTTATACATTATTGTGTTTTTGCTTGCCCACCTTACTTTCTACTTTGGTAGTAAAGCTGCAGTAAAATTCGGAAAGTTTTTTTACAAAAAATGTTGATTTAAATTTTTATAAAAACATGTTGATTTAATAATGGTTTCCAAATAAAAATGAAGGCACCAATTATCTCTCATTTAAATTTAACATCAAGAGTAAAAGATATTAAAACCAGAGACAGAGTTTCCGGATAACCTATAATTACTACCTCATATTTAAAAAACGAATAAGTAACAAAAGAGCTTACCAATGATACATTTCTACGGTTCCTGAATTTTGGCTCTGGTATATACATTCTCTGCATCAAGATGTAGGATGAACTTACCTGAAAACAAAAGAAGTAACAATGTTAATAAAATTCTTGACATTGTACATTAACGGAAAAACTGACTAAATCTAGATATGAAATGTGGTAATCAGCATGAACATTAAAAGACCGTCATTTTGCTCAAAACAAATTGTTTTTATGTAAAATGTATATTTTCCTGGCGATGGTTTGCGAATAAGACCATCCATAATATATTTATAGTTTTATTGATCACGACGTCTACAAATTTAAATTCAAAACGGACACGACGTAGAATTTTTTTACCGTGGGTCAATAATCGGCTCATTCAATACGGTTCCTCGAACTATTTAATAATTTCTAAAGAGTAAAACGTTTGAGGTATGCAATTACATGAATGCGAATTGTTTTTATAGAACGAAATAAATCATATATATTTTAATTGGAAATATTGTCTTGAATTAATGTTTAAAATCCGGAATCAAACACATAAATATATTAAAAACAATTATATTGAAATTATTTTAGAAAATCAAATACAAGAGTTCCTAAATAAACAATTTTTAAAATTATATTAATTACAAGAAAACGTACAATTATTCTGCTCACATTTGCCATGCATCACCATTTAAATATATATTGAACATCTCTCAAAATTATGGAATCGTTCGATACTATACTTCAAACTGATCACATTTCATTGACCTCATGCAAATATAATGAAGCATTATACATCATTTTTGCAGGTCAGCGTTAGAATCATAGCTATGTGAAGACACTGCCTATCTATTTGCCACCCTTCCATAAATCTCGAATAAATTCAATGAATACATATTAATCCACTTCGTTAATTTACGAATTGTATTACTATGTGTTTCTCAACATAATAAAAACAATAAATAACCTTTTAACTCAAATTATAAAAAAATCTAAGTTTACGTTACGCGTGTCTGACCTCGTAGCCAGTTCCCAAAGTATTTTTCTTCCTCCCAAAAACACAGCGTTTTACCCATTTTTATCTTTTACAGTATTGCTTCATTACAGCGGTTCCAACTGTCCTTAACTGTATGCCAAGATGCCCATCGTAATACTAATATCTGATTTTTTTCGATATTCGATTATCATTGGCTAGTTGTACAAAACATATTGTTTGTATTGAAATAAATTTTCTTAGCACGAAATGAAAACCGAGACAAGACGCACAGGCGAAATGGGGCATAAAGTTGCATGTTTTATCATTGACGGGATACGGGCTACCGTTTCACTGCTTCAATTTATACTGCCTCTTATGAAATTACAATCAATTTTTTACGAGTCCGTTTTAGAAACCAAAAATACAAGATTATAGAACGTAAGTATTCTGTATGTACTTAATAGTCCCTCTAGTGCAATAAGATGATTAAATACTTCCATGCTTTGAGAACTCCTAAACAAGTACCAAAACTAACCGCTACGCTTCGCGTTTCATCGATACATTAATAATATACAAAAAATTCGTGGTTTTATCGATTGACAAATTTCAAACATGACGAAAGGTATTAGAGCAGAAACCATTCAAAAATAAATATATAATAAACAAATGTAACGGGTAAATATACTAATTAATAAATGTTTGAATTCTTGCTCCACTCTTGCCTTCATAGGATCGTAAGTTCCCGTTAGTTACAGCATGTGAGTTTCAACCTTTTGTGGAAAAGCGCAGAAGTGGAGGTGGAGGAGGTTTGTTAGGGGAATGGCTAGTGTCAACGTGCCACGTGCTGCCTAGTTCCCTTCTGAAGGGTCGCCCAGTGAAGGACCTTCTCCAGGAGATGGCTGCGCGCGATTGGTCGCCTCCCGCTGCCTCAGCGCAGCCACCCTCACCCCACCTCCACCACACCTTCTCCTCCCTCCTCTGCATGCTGCCACCTCATCCCTGCGGCCGAGATGAATCGGAGAGTTTGTCCTCTCGCGGACGTTTCACTGCTATCCCCGCATCCTTATCTTTTTGCTTAGTCTTTCGTAGATCACAGCGAACGAAACGTTGCGAGATGGAAGATCGTAACGTCAGCACCACTAAGGATGGAAATGAGGGCAGAATAAGCAAGGTGATATTGAGGCTGGTCCATGTTGCTGTTAAGGGTTCTGATCCGGCATTCGTCTGGGATGAAACCACGGAAACTATGAATTAGAGCGGTCGGTCTTTGGAATTTTCATCAGGTAGCAGTCTGCTTCGACCAATTTATTTCATTGTTAACTAAATTCCTTTCTTCATATGTGGATATCGCCTCCCTGAAGTTCAGTTGTGCTCTCATAACTACATAAATGCAATCGCAATCGATAATTCGAAGTAATCATGTAAATATATTGCTGGTGCTGTTACTAGTAGGCTGAAAAATCACAAATGTCATTGCCAGATTTGAAAATGCGTCGATTTAATTTTTTTTAAGTTGTACATTTCATTTTTTTGTCAAGAAATAGTGTATACGTTGAAATCATATAAAATATAAAAGTCTCAGAATAAAAAAACTTCTAGAGCTCTTAGAAAGGTCGGAAACGAGAACATTTTGCCAGTGCACATGGTCTGGAAAATGTCCAATATCAAAGTTTTGTCGCCCCTGATTGATAGGTAACTTAATACATTGGTATCAAGCAGCTATAGCAGTGTAATGATTAGCGTGTTGGTCTGTTATACCTAATTTTCAAGGGTTGAGACCCGAACGAAGCAGTGTATTTTTAAGGGTGAAAAATCTTTCGTACGCATTCCTGCGGACGGGAAGCAAAGCTGGCTTACCCCTGTTGTAGATTTAATGCCTGTAAAAAGATAAAGTGTAAAAGAAGTCTCTGATCTAAATTCAAATCACCCGTTTTGTCCTTCAAGTAATACCTTCTCTCTCTCTGCTAGATGGTGAAAGGAGAGCAGCAAAATTTGGGTGATCAGATGGAAGAGAAGGCCTGGGGGCTTGAGTCTCGACACGTAAAACAAAGCATCACTGAATTGGTGTTTGGCGGGTCGCGAAATCTCCATGATATCAAAACGTGAAGTGTTAAACATCAGTCCGTAATGAATTGCCCAGTCACTAGGAATAAAGAAAATATGGCAAATATGACTTCATAGTATGAAATTTCCCGTTACACGTTGATAGGCAAAAAGTTATTATTTTCGATCTCTCATACCTCTAGCATTTATTCGAAGACACCTATATAACTATATTTAATACTACTGATATTACAGGAAAATCGTGAATCTGAAAAGTAGGTATTGCGCGAGATCTTTCGTTTTAAAAGAAAAGAGTTTTACTTGAAAGGTATTGTGGGTTAAGGAAAATGGAACTTCAGTTGGTCTATGGGGATCCAGATGGGGAAAAGAGTTGCGCTACAGCTGTCGCCGTTTCATCCACTGTCAGTCCCATGCCTCTCTATTTGACCATATATCATCTTGCATTCCTCTTGTCATCGCATCTTGCACTCCCTACTGCCGTGCAAGTCTGGGTCTTCCTCTCTTTTGTCTTTCTGTAGGTACCCATTGCAGGACTCGTTTTGGCCATCTTTCATCTGTCATTCGCATAACATGACAGTTCCAGACGATTTGTTTTTTCTCTATTTCGTCAAGAATAGAATATCTTTACATTAATTTTCTTTCTTATGTCCTCGTTCCTGATTCTGTCACGACTACTATAACAGCAACTTGTACGCCAGAAATCCATTTCAAGAGCCATCAGCTTCCCTTTTGTTCTCTTATCAATCTCACAAACTTCTGAACCGTATGTTGTAACACTCTTAACTAGTGAGGAGTAAAGACGTCTTTTAGTAGTGTTCGTGATTGTTTTGTTCCATATGATTGTGTTCGTGTAACGTTTCTCCCCAAGATTATTCGTGTCTCAATTTCTTCTTAGCTATTTCCCATATTGTTAAAAAGTACACCAAAGTACTTATATTTATTAAAACTCCTTACATTTTTCATCCATTTTCCAGAAAAAGGTCTTCTATCTCATTGTTACCAACTGCCAGGTATTCAGATTTATCCATGTTAGTATTAAGTGCTTCTTTTAAAAAGTGTATACTTTTCTTCTTCTCGTTCCGCCATTGGTCTATTTTCATCGTCCACCGCCCGTGTTGACTTCAAAGTTTCTTACCCGTCTTTCGTGAGGCAGAGGGAAAATGAAGGAAAATTCACAACACTTCCACCGGAAAACAGAGGGACTTTTCCTCTGAAACTCTTCACGCCATCTTTGACGAGGACAATTACGCAAGTTTGCGCCAGCTCAGAGAGGAGAGCGTCGGAGTCTGTTACATGAGTAATGAGTAAGACATTGGCCCGTTAAATAATAAACTCTGCAAAGGGGCACTCTAACCAGGCAAGTAAATTTTATATCAATGTCCTAACGAGATTAAACACGGCCCTTCTGGACATTTCGCATCCTGTTTTCCAGAAACTTTTGCCAAGATGCGAAGCAATTACTGCCAAGATGCAAAGCTGTTACTAATTAGAATTTTCATTAAAATATGCGGAAAGAGGTTGAGCTGTTTATTCGTATTCTCCGTAATCACGAACGGAGGGTATGGAATCATAAATGAGCCATCGTCATCGTGAGTTACGAAGTTTCTTAAACTTCTTCTGAGACAAAGTTAATTCACTCCGCTGGAGAACTAGGGTGCTCGGCGCCGAGATAAGCAAAAGATGAAACTTGCAAGTAAAGTGCTGTTTCTTAATTGTTCAAACGATCGCCGATAACGTTACTCGTGTCTCAAGTGCACCTCAGAGACAAATGAAGTTCTAACAGCAAGGGACTTTCCTTCGTTATTGATAGTTGTGTACTGCAACGCGACGTAGCAAGTCCAAAATCACGTGTAACTACGAGAATAAACACATAACAAGCGGCACGGAACGATAAAAGGGACGTAAAATTAAGTTTCTAAAAACATGGCAAGCGCCACGGCAAAATAACAATGATTCATAGTTACGAGCATTAACCCATTGGAAGCGACACAGCATATTACGCTGGTGATTGCTGAGCCTGCCGCTTCGCATCGCACCGATTGGTGTGTCTATTGTGTTCCCCGATCAGCTAATGATTCTATTTGATTGATAGCTGATTAGTGATTCCCGACGTGTCAACTGCTAAGGTAATTAGTTCCGTTAGTGGAGTGCTTGTTTTATGGTCGGGAGGTGACTATGATCTTTCTCCGCTAGATATTGAGATCCGGCACCGACCTACCGTCGGATGGAGAGGCTTTCCTCAACTAGATATCTCCCATCAGCAGGGCACCGCCCCAACCGGAACAATTTCTAATCTCCCAACCGGTCTCCCGGCATGTGTGTTAGTGTGTGTAATGATACAAGAAATGGGAATGAAAGATCGCTTGCAGTCCTTGACCCATTTGTTAGGGTACTGCTCCGGCATTCGCTTGATATTGATAGGAGAAACCACGGAAAACTACCCATCAGAGCAGCCGGCCGTTAGAATTCTTCACCAGACAGCGGCTGAATTTCACCTAGCACTGTAGCTAGTGTCAAAAATCTTGCCGAAGTAGGGACTCCAACCTAGGACCTCCTGTCAGAGGCACTGCAGTGACATCAATGGATAGCCTGAGCCACCTCTCTCGGTCTGATGATCGAAGCTTAATGCGTATCGCGAAGGCTCAGTCTCTCACCACCACGTCCTTCGTGTACTAAGGCGGTACTGTTTGTATCAGCAGCAATAGCTCAGGGCCAACATCTTTTTCTCCACAGCATCATTGACCAGAATATTTAATGGTGATATATTATGATCACAACAGAGGCAGATTGTCGGTACCAGCTAGATATCTTGTTCGAATATATCTCTCTGGAGGAAATTACACAGCCAGAAGCTGTGAATTGTGATTTTCCATGGATTTGTGGTCTTCCGATCAACTTGACGCATTTGCTGGAGCACATTGCTAAAATGAAGGCCACTTTAGTTAGATTAAACATAACAGGTGAAAATGTAATTAAATGTAACATATTTATTTTTGTTATTGTATCTATTATGTTTGTATATTCAATTGTATAAAGACGGGGAACGCTAATGACCTAGATATTATAAAGCGACCTTAAAAGAATATTTTAAAAAGCCACGGACCGCGCTGAAACTTTCCTTTCTCATCTTTGCTGTTTCATATCCTCTCACACACGCACATTCAATTACCTTTACATGTATTGAAGTACCAGTTACCGGGAACCTATACCTTGATCCAGATACGGCAGAGGTCGCTGGAGGATATACCTGGAGGTAGAACCTCACAAAGCGACATTCGATAGAGTCTCACGTTCAGACAGGAAAGGAGCACAATCACTTCTGAGGATGTAACGCAGTAGAGAGAGTTCTCAGGAATTGACGCGTCTTATATCAACACTTACTTCAGCTAGATTTCTTTTTAAGGAATAGTTTGTCTCCTGGGAGAGTTTGAGGGACTATTGCTTAGATCGTAACTTTCTCTATTCTTCCTCCTCTGTTTCCTCATCCGCAGACTCACCCCCCTCACACACACACAAACCCATTTCTATAGGTAAAGCGACATTTTCATATGTATAAGATAATTGCAGAAAGTAAATGAAACCCGGTTTAAGTGCCAAAATGTGAAAATTTGCATTCTGTACTGAAAAGTGAGGTAAGTGTCAAGTGCAATGTGGTGTAAAATGGGCTATCTGAAATTCTCATTCTTAAAAGTTTAACTTGTCGCCACTAGTTCGCGCATCAGTCAACTGCTGCGAACTTTTGAAACCGTTTTTCTGAAATTTTTGCTTTTAAATTACTGCTTACAATTCAAGAATGTTTCCGAACAAACTTGGTGACTCTATTACAGTGTGTAAAATAGTTGGGTGTTTGACTCAATCTTAAGGGACATGTTACCCAGGCGGACGCTCCATACGTGCGAGCCATTGTGTAAGCATGATTTTTATCATTAATCATGGTTTTTATGTTTGCTCGCTGTGTTCATTAGCATGATCCGTTGGCAGTCATTATATCGCAATTCCACATATGCGCTTGAACGCTTGATAAATGCCAGTGTGCTTCAAACCTGGCTCTTCACACACAGATTCAGACTGGTTCCGACGGGATACAAGAACCTAGTAATACTAGCATATTCTGATTCACTGCTGGCAAGATGTAAAATGGACAAATGAACAGTCGAAAAAAACGGACAAATGCGAAAGAAG
>BOPP01000006.1:19030275-19041035 GCA_017312745.1 Gryllus bimaculatus | reverse complement strand
TTGAAATTTCTACGATTGGGCATTTTTATTATAATACTTATTACAATATATCAGCATTTACATTTAAAAATAATTCGCATTATTATTTTATATTATTATTATTATTTTATTATTATTATTATTATTAATTATTATTATATCTTTTAAAATGGTAAAAGGTGTATATATAAGCAATTATCTTTCCTCCACAGTCCGCAAAAGGAAATTACGTCCAGCATTTGTCTAAGAATAACCGCACAGCTCTGGCGGATACAAAATCAAATTATTTCAAATGAAGCTTATTTCTTTTTAATTAGAATTAATGAATAATAAAATAAAGTTAATAAATGAAAATAAAATATTTTTATTTAAGTTTAATTAATAGAAATTAGTACAGGAAAAATAAGGTAAGCATTATTCGCGAAATATCTTTGCACCTTGTTTGGACCGTGGACCTTCCAATGTTCAGACACGAACCGTGTCACTGCAGAGAACCAGGGCCTCACGGAGTGGTGAAGCCTTCAATTTTCAGACTCCCAACTGAGCACGCGCTACCATGCGGTAATTGGAAAATATAATAGGTGAATCCAGCGGAGTGCGCCGATTTTTTTGGGTTTTGCAGAGACAAACGTTCGCACCTACGCTTGTTCGCGCATCTCCGCTCGATGGTCTGCACGCGAGGGAGGCTTCGTTAGGCGACGGACGGGTGGCTGGGCGGGGACCCGGCAGAGGATTGGGAGTGGCAGTAATGTTGGGCGGCTGCGGAGGGGCGGGTTGGAGTCAATGACGGGCACTGGTGAAGCGGAGCCGGCATTGTGTCGTAAGCGGCGCCGTAAAGCGGAGTCGTGGGCGAGAGTCGTGGGCGGAGTTCGTGGGCGGAATCGCGGGCGGAGTCGTGGAGAGGGGTCGAGGGCGGATCGTGGAAGGGGTCCGAGGGCGGAGTCGTGGCAGGGGTCGAGGGCAGAGTTTGTGAACGGAGTCGCGGGCGGAGTCATGGGCGGACTCGTGGGCGGAAGTAGTGGGTGGATCGTGGACGGGGTCGAGGGTAGAGTCGTGGACGGAGTCGGTGGACGGAGTCGTGGGCGGGTCGAGGCCGGGGTCGGAGCGGGGTCCGAGGCGGGAATCGTGGAGAATCGTGGTCCGGGTTTCGAGACGGAGTCGTTGGGCGGAGTCGTGAGAGGAGTCCGTGGGCGGTTGACGTTGTCGAAGAAGTTGGCGAGTCTTTCGCGGGCCGAGTTTGTACGTGGCGAGTCCATGCGTGGACGGAGTCATGCGGGGGCGGAGTCATGGGCGGAGTCGAAAGCGGAATCGGTGTAGACACGGGGAGGATTTCGCATGTGGAGGGGGGTCAGAGAGGCAGGCGGTGGCGATGCGTTGGCGGTGGCGGTGACAAAGTGAAGCAGTGGCGGCGGTAGAAGCGACGGGGAGGGAGGGACACGTAGATGACGCGACTGACACGCAGGTGTTGCGAGGCCATGACGTGTGTGGTGGGCGACCAGGGGCAGAATAGATCGGTAAAGGCGAGTGATGTGGTTTGTGTGGCGGATGTGCGCCGTGACAATAGGCCGCGTGAGGTGTGAACCAGTAAGCTGCAGAGCCAGAGGTGTGAGGAAGAGGGCAGAGGATGCGGCGACATAAAGGCCGAGTTGGCAGGGGTAGTGAAGTGGCCAAGGCGGCGATGTGGGCGCTGCCAGGAATCCAGTGAGACAGACGCCGAGCGAACTGCGTGCCCAGTGCGCAAGGGTGATGTGGCGGGGACTGCTGGGGGGGGGGGCAGGCAGATCATTAGCGAGCAACAGGATCCGTGCCCCAAGGGGCAACGAAACACTCCGCGGCGGATGCGCTGTTTTCACGCCCGTGCTCGACGCCGGTGGCAATCGCATGAATGGTTTTCACGCGCCTCTCACAGGGAGTCGAGGAAGAGGTTGTGGATACATCGCCTAGCCTTTTTTCAAGCAGTATGCGTTGCGCTTGTGGCTCAGGTTTTTTTCGCTGTTTGAAAACATATTGTTTTACTCGGATTCCAATTACATTCACGGCAAGTAAAACCACCTGTAATATTCCTTTTACAAATATGATAAAACAAATCTGTAACAGTAAAAAAATATTTTCAACTCGAAATTTTTCAACATTTCAATGCATTTACATTCAAATTGAAACTGTAACAAAAGGTTAACTTGACGTGGTTCCTAGCAATTTATTTCTACCCGAAATCTGTGACATTATGATTGTAAATAAATAAAAAGGCAGAAGCTATTACTTTTAAACAGCCGCCCAAAACCGCACTTACAGCACGAACGCCACAAGAACTTCTCAGACATATTGTCCGATACAATTTGTTCCATAAGAGTATTTGTAAAAAAAGTAAGGTATAAACAGAATTGTTCACCAGCAAATACTATTAAAGATTGTTACAACTGAACTGATTATGATAGTAATCGCAATCACAGAACTAATGATATTATTTATTGTACGAACGTGTTGATTTCTAAGGACTAAAGCGAAAGACTGCAGTGACATTATTAGATTTACATCGACAACATATCATTGTTTCAAATAATTTTATTTTTATTTATAAAAGATTATTATTTACACAACATAATAGTATAGGTTAACTAGCACAAATCCGACAAAAGTCAAAGGGGTCAAGGAGAAGCTCTGGTCGTAACAGGGTTGGTGTCGGCATGCGCTCTGAGGCACTGCACACTTACACTCTCAAAAAATGGGTCATCTGAAAATTGTTTAATATTCTCAATAAGAGTAACACGTTAATATTAAAAAATGATTATCGTGTTTAAATAACTAATTATATGATATTAAGTAACCTATTATATGGCCTTATAGAACATTTTACATATACCTTAATTACTATGTAATATGGACTCAGAGGACTGCAATGCCATTAAAGTAAATATAATAAAATTTTAAGACCTACGTATAAAAAATCTGAGAATTTTCCTTTTCTCAGTGACTATATTTAAAGTAGAAGAATGGAAGAAATATTAAAGCGGAGAAAAGATCTCAGAAATGCTAGCTTGGCAGCGTAAAAGAGATAATTAAACGTGAAGGGCCTGGATGCCCTCTCGAATGCATTCCAGAGTTAATATTCATATAACATCTCGAATATACTTTATCAGGATGATGCGATATTGGTTCATATTGTACATGATCCGTTGATTAAGTAACATGGTCTTGATTCTCACCGAAGATATGAAGCTTTCAAATAAATATTTGATTTATTTGTAATGTAATTATATATATAATTCGTTTTTCATTTGTTTTCAACATTTTATAAACTGTTTAGGCTCAGTGTAAATCAAGTGTTAAAATTTGTGCTTTTATATCTTCATGTGTGAGTGGTCTACAATAATTTTTCTTAGGAAATAAAGAATAAAAACGACAGAACAATATAGAACTGTAGCAGACTATTTGGTGTGGGAATCTTACGTAAAGTTACAGTACTGAAGCGTTTACTAGTCATCTCGGGCATCTGATAGAGTCTTCTATTGAACACAATTAACATTTTTAATGATAATATCAAGCGTTGTCACGGCTTGTACTTTAAGTTTACCAAGTAACATTTCACTTATAAAGTAACCAGTACAAGCATTTCAAACGGTATGAAACCATAGCTACTCACTAAGCACATTACTTTCCTCCACAGTCGCAAAAGTGAAAATTACGTCCCAGCATTTGTCTAAGGAAAACCAAGCTCTGGCGGCACAAATCAAATTATTTAAATGAACTTATTTCTTTTTAATTAAGAATGTAATGAATAATAAAATAAAGTTAATAAATGAAAATAAAATCATTTTATTTAAGTTAATTAATAGAATTAGTACAGGAAAAATAAGGTAAGCATTATTCGCGAATATCTTTGCCACCTGTTCTGGACCTGGACCTTCCATGTTCAGCACAACGAACCGTCACTGCAAGAACCCAGGGCCTCACGGAGTGCGAACCTTCAATTTCGGACTCTCAACTGCACACGCTACCATGCGGTAATGGAAAATATCAAAGGTCGAATCCACCAGAGTGCGCCGTATTTTTTGGGTATTGCAGAGACAACGTTCGCACCTACGCTTGTTCCGCGCACCCCGTCGATGAGTCTGCACGCGAGGGAGGCTTCGTTAGGCGACGGCGGTGGCTGGGCGGGGCGCCGGCAGAGGATTGGAGTGGCGGTAATGTTGCGGTGGCCAGTATGTGCGGGAGGGGCGGGTTGGAGTCAATGAACGGGCACTGGTGACTAGCGAGCCGGCATTGTGTCGTAAGCGGCGCCGTAAGCGGGTCGGGGCGAAGTCGTGGGCGGAGTCGTGGGCGAGTCGCGGGCGGAGTCGTGGAGAGGGGTCGAGGGCGGATCGTGGAGGGGTCGAGGGCGGAAGTCGTGGAAGGGGTCGAGGGCAGAGTTGTGAACGGAGTCGCGGGCGGAGTCATGGGCGGCTCGTGGGCGAAAGTAGTGGGTGGAATCGTGGACGGGGTCGAGGGTAGAGTCGTGGACGGAAGTCGTGGACGGAGTCGTGGGCGGGGTCGAGGCCGGGGTCCGGAGCGGGGTCCGAGGGCGGGATCGTGGAGAATCGTGGTCGGGTTTTCGAGCGACGAGTTCGTTGGGCGGAGTCGTGAGAGGAGTCCGTGGGCGGTTGACGTTGTCGAAGAAGTTGGCGAGTCTTTCGCGGGCGAGTTGTACGTGGCGAGTCCACATGCGTGAGACGGAGTCATGTCGGGGCGCGGAAAGTCATGGGCGGAGTCGAAAGCGGAATCGGTGTAGACACGGGGAGGATTTCGCATGTGGAGGGGGGTCAGGAGAGGAGGCGGTGGCGATGCGTTGGCGGTGGCGGTGACAAAGTGAAGCAGTGGCGGGCGGTAGAAGCGACGGGGAGGGAGGGACGTAGATGACAGCGACTGACACGAGGTGTGCGAGGGCCATGACGTGGTGGGTGGGCGAAAGGGGTAGAATAGAGTATGTAAGGCAGTGATGTGGTAGGGTGGCGGATGTGAGCGGTAACAATAGGCCACGTGGGTGGAGTCGGGGAATGGGGCGGTGGCAGCGGCGCGATAGAAGGAGGAGTTGGCAGGGTGGTGAAGTGGCAAGGCGGCGATGTGGGCGGGGCCAGGAAGCCAGGTGGAGACAGACGCCGAGCGACTGCAGTGCCAGTGCCAAGGGTGATGTGGCGGTGACTGAGGGGGAGGGGAGGCAGATCATTAGCGAGAACAGGATCCGTCGCCCCAGGGGCAACCGAAACACTCCGCGGGCGGGCGCTGTTCTTCACCCCGCGCTCGACGCCGGCCCCAACTCGCATGAATGGCTTCACGCGCTTCTCACAGGGAGTCGAGGAAGAGGTGTGGCAACATCGCCAGCCCTTCTTTTCACGCAGTATGCGTCGCGCTTGAGTCTCAGGTTTTTCCTGTTTGAAAACATATTGTTTACTCTGGATTCAATTACCATTAACGGCAAGTAAAACTCACCTGTAATATTCTTTTACAAATATGAATAAAACAAAATTCTGTAACAGTAAAAAATATTTTCAACTCGAATATTTTCAACATTTCAATGCATTTACATTCAAATTGAAACTGTATAAAAGGTTAACCTTGACGTGGTTCCAGCAATTATTTCTACACGAAATCTGTGACATTATGATTGTAAATAAATAAAAGGCAGAAAAGTATTACATTTACAACACGCACGAAGCAAATAATTTCAGACATTTGTCCCGATATTTGTCCATAGTTTTGTAAAAAAAGTAAGATATAAACAGATTGTTCAACAGCAAATTATTAAAGATTGTTACAAACTGAATGATTCATGTCATGTCAATCGCAAATCACAGAATATGTTATTATTTTGTGCACGAACGTGTGATTTCTAGGCTACAGCAAGAGACAATGCAGTGACAATTAGATTTACATCGAACATCATGTTTCACATAATTTATTGTTTTATTTATAAAAGAGAATTCATATATTACACAAACGAAAGAAGTCAAAGGGGTCAAGGAGGAAGCTCTGGTCGTAAGCGAGGGTTGTGTCGGCAGGGCCTCTGAGGCACTGCACATTACGCTCCCGAAAATGGTCATGAAAATTGTTTTTATTCTCAATAAGAGTAAACACGTAATGTTAAACAAATGATTATGTGTTTAAATAACTAATTATATGATATTAAGTAACTCTTAATATGGCCTTATATAACTCTTAATATGGACTTAAAAGGTCTGCACATGCATTGAGATAATAGAATAAAATTTTTAGACCTACGTATTAAACATCTGAGAAATTTTCCTTTTCCCAGTGACTATAATTAAAGTAGAAGAATGGAAAAATATTACACGGAGAGAAAGATCTCAGAAATGCAGCTGTGCAGCGGAAAAAGAGATACAAAAAACGTTAGGACCTTGGATGCCGTCCGTATGCATTCCAGAGTTAATTTCAAATAAACTCTCGAAATATTTTATCAGGATGATGCGATATGGTTCATATTGATAAATGAAATTCGTCCTTGATTCTCACCACAATATGAATGCTTTCAAAATAAATATACCATTTCTTTGTAATTAATTATAATGTAATTCGTTTTTCATTGTTATTTTTCAACATTTTATAATCTCTTAATCGCAGTGTATATGAATTAAAATTGTCTCTTATATTCAACTTCAAATACATTTTTTATATATATCACAACTTTAGGAATCTACGTTAAAGTTACAGTAGTGAAGTGTTATACATCATCTAGGCATCTGATAGAGTCTTCCTATGAACACAAGAAAACATTTTTTATAATGCTAATATCAAGCGTTGCCACGCGATCAAAAATTCGTATATTGCTTATGTATTTAAATAACTAATAATATGATATTAAGTATCTATTAATATGGCCTTATATGACGCTTAATATGGCCTTAAATAACTATTAATATGGATTTAGAAGGCCTGCACATGCATTGAGAATAGAATTCTCTTTCTCATTCTCTTAAGATATGAAAGTAACCAAGTAACATTTAAACGCACGAACCATAACTATTCACTAAATTTAAATGATCAAATGCAATAAAGTAGATAATTCAAAATAGTAATTGAATGTAAGATTCATTTCAGTTAGATATATTAGGTTTATCAGAAAATAGTCTCAACAAAGGTCCATCAAAATGTACATATTGTTGCAGCTTTTCAGATATTTATTGTAGGATAAAATGAATATGAACGTCAGTGCAATACAAAATATGCAAAATAATAGTTATTCGCTATCTTCGGTTGATTTCTTTATCCCGTAAACGTTTGGGGAAAAATCCATTTTAATAAATACATGGCTTCTACTAGATTCTATTCGCGTTTTTTTGAAAGAAAGTTCAAGAAAAGTACACAATGAGAAAGAGTAAAGAAGAAGTCGCAATCTTTCGTTTACCTTCAAAGAAACTCGTAGCGTCTCAAGAAACTCGCTGCGTTTGTGTTTGCTGAATATTTAACACATCACCTTTCCTCCTCCGGCCCAAGAATTCCCAAAGAGTTGAGGCGCCGGCTCAGACGTAAACAGTCCCTTATTGATCCGCAAACGGCGCGATTTCGTCTTCCCGCGCCCCGCCGACGTCCCCAGACGGCGTAGCGTCCTCCGCACGTGCGGCGCGGGCCGGGGGGAGCAACTCAGCCTCCGAGGACCGGCCCCGCGGCCAGCGCTCCTGCGCTCGTGTGAGCCACGATTTATGCCTTGCGCTGCCCTGCCTCTCGCCATTGCCTGCCAGCTCCGCTCCGCCACGCCCCTTCATGTCTTTGATTGATTAGTGATGTTTTGAATGGTGAGAATAGGGTTCGACCTATGCAACGCTAGCAGGATTTTTCCTGCGACCAGCGCCGGTGGCGCTCGTGTGAGCAACGCTTTATACCTTGCCCTGCCCCGGCTCGCTGCTGCATGCCTGCCAGCCCCGCTCAGCCACGCCCTCCCTGTCGTTTGATTCGTTGATAGATCAGTGATGTTTTGAATGGTGAGAATAGGGTTCGACCTATTAAATGCTAGCAGGATTTGCCCTGCGGCCAGCGCCGACTGCGCTCGTGTGAGCCACGATTTATACCTTGCGCTGCGTCGCCTCACCACTGCCTGCAAGACCCGCTCCGCCACGCCCCTCCCTATCGTTTGATTCGTTGATAGGTTAGTGATCCTTTGGATGGTGAGATGCAGGCTCGACCTATCCATTGCTAGCAGGATACTAGCCGGATTTCTCCAACCGGTATTTTCCACCAGCGGGGCACCGCTGCTGCAGAGATAAGCTCTTAACCCCCCACAGGACTTCCGGCACACGTGGTAGTGCAGTCCAAGCATGTTTGTGTGTATATGTGAGTGTGTGTGTGTGTGTAAAGAAGAAGTGAGGATAGGACAAGGAAGAGGAAGGAAGGATAGCTCGCGGTCCGTGTCCCATTGAACTAATGATCTGGAAGTAATGTGTTTGCAATCTGCGTAGCTGCGGCTGTTGGGGCAATTCTTCGAAAGCCAGTGGTCTACGCTAAAAAATCCTTCGTAAGCCTTCCTTCGGAAGGGAAGTAAAGCCGGCTGGCTCACGTTAGTAGATTTAATTGCATGTAAAAAGTCCTCAAGCCTAAATTACGCATCTGAGCTAAATTCAAATCGCCTTTTTCTCGCTTAAAAATACCTCCGTCCTCTGCTAGTTGGTGAAAGAAGTGTAGCGAAATTTGCGTGATCAGACGGAAGAGCAGGTCTCATGGCCTGAGTCTCGCTACAAAAAAGGCGATTGGAATTTAGCTTAGAGGCTTCAATTAAGATTGAGGATTTTTTACATGCAGTAAATCTACTTACATGAGACAGCCGGCAAACGACCCTTTTCGACAGTCCAAGAGCACTTTCGGCATTCTTCAATTCATTCCGATCCCCTTGCCCCCCTCTATGCTCTCCGACTTTCATTGCCCCAATTCGATTTTCGTGATAGTTGGGTCTCTGAGAATCAAGAGATTTGTTCCCGTAAAACACATGTTTATTATCATGTCTCATAAACTTACAAATACAGAATGCTCAGTACCGCACGACTTATACGCAATGCATTTAACAACAGGGGCATTGGCCGTCGGATCGGAAGACCACAGCTCGGAAAGGTCGATGCGTCGGCGGTGGCGGTGAGTTGGTTTAGTTGATAGATCGTGTGTTTATTATTACGGAGGGCGGAGGCTGGACAGGTGCCGAGCCGTCGTGAGCGAGCGGGTCAGAGACGTAGGATGCAGTTCGTTATGAAAACATCTACGGTTGGCGTAGTGCAGATCGTCAATGTGTATCCCTCGTGCATCGGTGCTCTCTCTCACTTTCTCTCTCTGTCTTCTCTCAACAGCTGCTTGTTGTGCTCAGCGGAGTCTGTTTCATACTCACCGTTGGTCAATAAGCGACATCCGCTGTGCGACTGAGTTTGCTACTCACTAGTATCTCTAACTGGGTCGAGTCCGGAGCGCTATCTTCTCAGAAGGCGGCGCGATAGGGTGGGGCAGCAGCGGTGAAGAGAACATCACAGACACTTTCCGATGTCTCGGACCATCTCCAACACACTCCAATCCTTCCCATACTTTGCGATCCTCCACAATCACCAAAACCCCCAAACTCCCTCTAACTCTCTCTCTCCCTCTCTTTCGCTCTCTCTCTCTCGATCCCTCTCTCTCGATCCCTCTCTCTCGATCCCTCTCTCTCGATCCCTCTCTCTCGATCCCTCTCTCTCTCGCTCTCTACCTCTCTCGATCCCTCTCTCTCGCTCTCTACCTCCCTCTATCTCGCTCTTTCTCTCCCTCTCACGCTCTCTCCCCCTCTCTCGCTCTCTCTCCCGCTCTCTCTCTCCCTCCCTCTCTCTCTCCCTCTCTCCCGCTAGCTCTCTCTCCCGCTAGCTCTCTCTCTCCCGCTAGCTCTCTCTCTCCGCTAGCTCTCTCTCTCCCTCTAGCTCTATCTCTCCCTCTAGCTCTATCTCTCCCTCTAGCTCTCTCTCCCTCTCTATCTTCCCCTCCCTCATTCACACCCATGTCACTCTGAGGGCAAAAGAGCGATTTACGCGTGAAATGAACGCCATTATATCCGCGGTGTGGACTTCGAGGTAGGTTCGACTTTGCGCCCTTTCCCCGCCCACCCTCCAACTTCAACTTCAACTTCAACTTGAACTTCAGCTTCAGTTTCACCCAGCGCGAGCTGTGTCCGCAAACCCTGCGCAGTACAAACGATTATAAGTTCCCAGAAGAGGGAGAGAGGGAGCGAGAGAGACAGAGACAGAGAGATGTGATAAATAGATGAAGAGAAAGATGAAGGGAAGTGAGAACCAATGAGAAATAGAGAGCGATGAATAGAGAGACAGGAGGAGAGAAAGATCGATCACAGTGGGAACTTCGGTCACTCCGAGCCCTCTGCAGCCCCATCCCCACCAAGTTTTAACCTTTTCGACTCTTTCACCCAAGTCCATCAGATACTTACCGATCATAACCAATCTTGAACGACATTTAAGCCTCTTCGCCTCCACTACTCCTCTAGTATTCACTGCGCCCCTCTCGTTATTCTCTAGCCTTCCAAGAGTCTTTTACTCGTCGTCCGAAGACCCACAATTTCTCCTCGTCCGCCTTCTTCGTCTTGCTCTATTACTCTCGACGCGAAAGAGCTTTACGTGATATAAATGTCCTTACATGCGTCGGCAAGGACTACGTGCGCCTGTGCGGGAGGGCCTGCGACGAGGCTCCTGGGAGGCGTTCCTTGCTCGCCCTCCGCCCTCAAGGGCTCGCGCGCAGGCGCCGGACGCCGCTGAAACGACAAACTAGACATCGCG
>BOPP01000006.1:18995867-19023489 GCA_017312745.1 Gryllus bimaculatus | reverse complement strand
GGGCGGGGGCAGGGGCGGTGCAACCGAGTGCACGCGTCGCCCGCCGCGCGACATTGCGCGTCGTTTCCGGGCGACCGTCCCTCTTCCGATGCGACGCGCCGCGACGCCCCCGCTGCCCCAATGGCGCCCGGCGGCGCCCGGCGTCCGCTCAGGGATGAACGGGGCGGAGAGGCGAAGGACATCCTGCCTTGTCTCTCCTTCTCCATCTCCAATGCCGACGTACACGCCAACAAGCACGATAATTAATATTCATTTCCCTGTAAATCTATCAATGCTATCCAGGGTAAAATGAAGTGAATCTCGATAGCTAGAAATTCTCGATAATACGAAAACATCGATATCTCATCTTTAATATCGGAATTCTAGGTATAGCGAAATTTTCGGTCTTAATATCCTCAATATTACAAAATTCTTGACTTAAAGTCATTTGAATAATAAGTATGGTAACATGTTTTTGTTCTTATTTTCAGGAACAATTTATTTATTTCGGAGCTCTTATTATTGACGGCCAAAGGTAGAAGAAGAGTTGACAAGCACCGTTCGGTAGCATTAGCTAAAAAATGGGAAAGATTCTCAGTAATTTGTAATTTCTTTATTCCGCAGTTTTGTGAACAACATTTTGCGTGTAAAGTCAAAATATGACTCATCCGCTGAAGAGAGATTACTAATCAAAACCTATGGTCTATTTAAAAACTTGAGAATTCTGGTACGTTTGAGAAAAAAAAACAATTGCAACGGATCGAACAATTTGTTAGCATCAAACTGCTTTAGTAGTGCACTGAACTTTTTAATGCCTTGTGAATGTTTGTACGTACTTTCATTGGATTAAACTTACATTACATATTTTTTCTAAATTTGTAACTGGAAAGCTGTTAGTCAAATGCAACTTTCTAAAAATATATCATAATTTTCGAAAACTAACTTTTTCTGGTCTCATTTATAAACGTATGTAGGTACTAGTGAGATTCACTTGCCAAAAACCAACAACACCGCTACTCCACCGGTTTAAAGTGTGTTACTCGGAGCCTTAATATTCGACAAAACAATTACCACAAATCAAGAAATAACCATATATATATTAAAAAGTAGTTTTTACAACACTCCATTCTACTTTTTAATTTTTCAATAAAATAGCCGCAAATCGATAAAGAAGAAAATGAATCACGAGATTTGGCAATGCGAGAACGGGAGAACGCCGAATTTCGTCTGTACCCCTGGCACACAGACAGGCTGGAGCGCTCTCGATTGTTTTGGCAATATCCACAGGATTCGTTTTGTTATGAAAACTAGCGCGCGTTGCAATCGATTAATATCAGAGCAATGTGGCGTTTGCGCTCTTACTCCTCCTTTCTATAGAGATTCGAGCTTTTGTGCGGCTTGTCGACGCTTTCACGATATAATATAAAGCGAATATGCTGCGCCACAACACAAATGAGTCCCTAGCAACAGCCCCTATAATGGCTGTGTTGTACAGCAGCTGTTTGGCGAACAAATTACAGCTGCCACACTAGACATTATTTTCTATTTGGTTTCAATATTATTACCGCTAAATATTTGATTGCCTACTACTGAGCAAATTTAAAAATAAATTAGTTTCCTGAATATTGATACGAGTGTTAAATATATTTAATATTATTTCAGTGTAAAGTAACTGTTGTTTAATTATTATTATTATTATGTATTATTATTTTATTATTATATTATTATTATTATTATTATTTATATGTGCAGTGCAGTGGCGTTTGTGAAAACTGAGGGAAACGAGTGGTTAAGAAAGAAATGTGTTTCGCAGTGCGGTGAAGTGTGGTGAGGTGGAGTTGCACGAAAGATTCAATGTTCACGTTAATTTGTAAAGTTTGTAAATTTTGTAAAGTTGTTAAGTTCTGTAATGTTAAGTTAGCGTATTCTGCCACCAAGTTTTCAAACTTAATTGCAAAATTATTAATAAGTCCAATCTACTTAATACTGATTGTATGAATGTGTTCGTTTCAACCACTGACTAGAACGATTGCTCAAACATTTTGCAAGAAACATTTTGAGCGACTTAGAAAAAGGTGTGTGTATAGATGTGTTGCATCATTGTGTGTGCGTTTGTGTGTGTGTGTGTGTGTGTGTGTGTGAGAGAGAGAGAGGGGGGGGTGTTGAGGGTGAGTTACTATTCAAAATATTGGCCAAAAATGTTTTAACGTAGTATAAAAGTTTGTATTAACGTAATCCGCTAGTCAACTATGCACAATGATTGCCGTGCTTCGCTGGGGAAGGCGAGGTGGGGCCGCTTGATTGGGACAAGAACAGGTGGAAATGCAGGGAGAGCAGATCGGGCGGAGAGGCCGAATGGATTGAAGGACGAACGGACTGGGTGGAGCAAGTGGAATGGGATGTGCGGGCGGTGCGAGAGAACAGGCGGAATGACGGCCAGAGTGGTTGGTTGGTTGTTAGTGATTTTCGGCGCGTCATCTGCCAGGGTCATTCGTCTCTTAAGTGTAAAGCATTTTTTTCCTCGGGAGGTGGCTGTGATCTCTGGGAGGGGGACCTCCGGATGGCGAGATCCGGCGGCTAGCGGGGTTTCCCTCAACCGGGTATCTCCCAATAGCGGGGCACCGTCCCATCAGGAACAAGATCTAAGATGCCGACCGGTCCCCCAATATCTGTGGTGGTGTAATGCATGTTAGAGTGTGTGTAAAGAGTGAGGACAAGACAAGGAAGATGAAGGAAAGATCATGCGCGGTGCGTGGCCCGTTTGTTAGGGTTCTGGGAATTTTAAAGACCCTTGCCCTGAATGATCGTTCCTTGCTTTTCATCTGGTAATTGGAAAACGGATTCCGTGACTTAAAGAAGCAAGTTTGATCGTTAGTTCCCCTCAGTCTGTCTCCAAACTCATCGTCACGACCGGGCGATATACATGCACTGATATTCATCATAGATATCGGCTATCAGTATCGGCTATCAGTGTCGATATCGGCTAACTAAAAATCAGCAACGGATAACGAAGATCCAACGACGTAGGGACGAGTGTGTCGTTGCCAGCGAGTTTTGGGTTCGGTCCGGGCACGGTGTCACAAATAAGCTTCATGCGTTTACCATCAGCGAGTTTCAGGCACCTGCCGAAATTCAATTCGAGCGCCAATTGCGCTCATTCTTGCAGCAGCAGAGAAGACTCATTATAATATCACTGTTGTCACAACTATGACTCTGTTGGGGAGATCCTAGATTTCGAGTTTCGATTGTGACGAATACTCCAGACTAGGTAGAGCTATGTCGAATTCATCCACAGTCCGGCAGAGAATTCTAGCGGCTGGCTGCTCTAATCGACAGTTTCCTTTCTTTTTTCTACTAATATGTGGCAAATGGCGCAAAAGTACTCTATCAAAAGTGCTAGACACGGCACGCACTCTATCCTTCCTTTTCTCTTACTTACTCTTTCATTCACTACCATATTAACGTAAAACGTCGGTAATCCGAATTAATTGGGAATGTGGTGTGTTCGGACCCGGAAATGTTCAGACTATCCGAAAAAAATGTACCGTACACATACAAATACATCTATGGGAATACCATACGAAGCAAGGTGGCGTGTGATGTGAGAAAATGACAACGTAGTGTAGCTACCGCATCATCACATCGCTTTATCAAGCAAATTCAGTTGCTTACGACAAAAATATATTTCCGATTTTGATAAATATATGATATACTTAGTAGTTACCAGTGCAATAAACGTTTCATTTCGACAATTTGTGTTTCGATAATTAGTTGTTCAGTTCAACAATAATTATACTAAAATTCTTTGTTTACACCGCAAGTAAGCATTTTGTTAGTTTTGTTTATTTTTTCTCCAACCCGAATTTTGTTCGGATTATCAGAAATTTCGGATTTGTGGGGTTCGGATTAGCGAGGTTCTAGTGTATACTTGTCAGGAGACCAATCAGAAGCTTAGAGTTTGTTCCCGCTGGGGCAGAATCCCACTGGGGGAAAGATCTGAAGAGGGAAGTCCCACACGTTGATGTATAACTGCGCAGAACTGGAGGAGGAACACCGCCCCCTCGCGGCTTTGATAAGAACTGCACTCATTGAGCCGACGACCAAAGTATTCCACGCATCTGGAGAAACTAAATTATTGCTTTACAATTGAAGAGGTAGATTCCGAAACTCATTGTCATTTTTTTAAATTGTGCATATCACTGATGGAAAGTAATAGAAGACTTAATCGCAATGTTAGTGAACCGAAAAAGCCTAATTTGGCTCGTGTAGTATACGGTACAACTCACGGAAGTTCTTTTAAACCGACAATTCGCGCCGCTCCCGTGGTAAACTGAGCAGTTTGAATTCTGGAGGCTTTCTTGAAAAGTGATTTCTTAAAAAAATGAATAGGTAATTATGCGGTGGATACACTCAAGGATGTTTATAGTGAACTCGAGGTCTGAAGGCCCGAGCCTCGCCGTGATTTGCATCCGGGCGAGCAAAGCGAGAAAACTTGCCGTTGAAAGCAAATTGGCATTACAATTCGGCGGGAACAAAACGTATGAAGGGCGAGCCATGAAAATCGCATATCCGTAAGTTTTATTAATTTATATCAGAGAGCGCAGCGTAATTTGAGGGAGGGCTATTGCAGACCCCTCCCTCCTGCCGACACACTTCTCTGAGGGTGTACCATGTACCCTACTTTAACCCTTAATTTTTCTAAATCGTGCTTGCCCATTTATTCAAAGACATAAAAAACTCTTCTCCTTAAGAGAAGTATTTTGTGACAGTGCATTTTAGAATACATCTTTTCAATTACTGAAATATTATTTCTACGCTTACATTTTTTATCCCATTATTATGAAATAACCAGTTTAGACAACGAAACGTCCATTTGAAAAAAAACACTATCTCCACGTGCAATACCGACTGACAGGCGGCGTAATTTCGAGCTGCCAGGGCCGGTGGGAGTGGGCGGGGCATACGCACGGGGCCGCGGGCGTCGCCAAGCATTTTATGGCGCCCACCGCCCTCCGGGAGGTTACGCCGCCGCCTGCATTTTTCATGAGCCCCCCTTCCCCCTCCCCCTCCCCGGGGGACGTCCACAGGGCAAGCTCGGACACGGACTGCCCGCGGACCGCTCAAACATCGTCACACCCACCGCAGCTACCGGCCTGGGTCACTCGCCAGACAGCCAATGAGTATTCCTGCAAACCTAACTTAACGAACAAGAACTTTTATTTCACGCTCGCATAATAAGACTGATTGATGATTCCACGCACGGCAACTGCTAAGGTCATTATTCCCGTAAATGTAGTACATTTTATCATCGGGAGGTGGAACCTTTTCCCGTTGGATGGTGAGATCCGGTGCCGACCTTCCGTCGTATAGCTGGTTTTCCTCAGCAGGTACCTCCTACCAGAGGGGTACCGCTTAGGCACACTTGCTTTTAGGTAAACTGATAATTTTTAATTGTGTTTATTGTTCTACGGATATTAATGATTTTTAAATTGTAATGGTATACAGTATGTCTTTCACATAAACGTATTTGCATTCATTTAGTCTGATTTTCTACATTTCCACCAGTGTCACTGTTGCAACTCATACAATACCTTTTTCCAAGGTATACATTTTTTTGGTTTGCGTATTGGTTCCTTCAGTCAGCCAGAATCTCTTTGAAACCTCTTGCCAAAGCAACTCAGAAAGCAGCTGACTTTCTTATCTCAGAAACCTATGTTTCCGACAGACCAAAATTAAGTGTGCCGTAATAAGAATACATTACGTTGAATAGAATTACCTACAAACATTGCATTCGTTGTGTAATTTTTTCTATGTTATCTTGCATAGTAATTTTTGCAAGCAATCCACGTCATTAACACAATTCATATAGTCAATTTATTCACAATTAAAAAAGTATTCTAAGGTTTGGCAACTTAAACACTATGATGTCAAAGCAATGCAGAACCCAGATGACTTTTCTTCGGCCACATAAGTTCCTATTAAATTAAAATGAATTTAAGGAATATTCTTGATTACACCAAGGTCACTGTAGCTTCAGAATATGAAGATATATATCTGGGGTATGAAATGACGAAATGCGGTAGGGGAATTGGGAGAACCCAGAGAAAACCTACCAAGAACTCGCATTGCCCACACCAAATTTCTCATAGTCTGCCCGAAAGACTTATTACATCTAATGAAGGAAACTCGCCCAGACACGTGCCCAAAATGTGGAGGAATTGTGTCTTCTAGTCACATTAACAAATGTTCACATGTTTGAATGTTCAAATATAAGAAGACGTCGTTGTCATTTTAAAGAAATCCGTATGAAAAATTGTATACAATTTAATAACTTAAGCTAATGAAAAGTATTTAAAAATTACTCCTTTCGACAAATGAAACTCAATTACTGTGAAAAGTTATTGTTATTCATAATTATTTGTGTGTCGAATCTTCTGTTTAAATGTTAATAAAGCTTAAAATAATAGTGTTCGCCAAATAATAGTCATGTCTCAGTAGTTTAAAAAGAAACTTTAAAAATAATAATGTAAAAAATATTCTTGTTTATTAAGCTCCACCAAGTATAATGACACCGAAATAATTTTCCAAAGATTTAAAGAAGGTACAAACCAAGACTTTTCTAGTTCATCATCATAAAATTCACAGAATGATCTGCACGTCTGTTTCGGATAGATGTTACAGTCTTCCTGTTGGTAATTCTTTAATTTATTCACGATTTTTTCGTAGCACCAGATATTGCTTGACAGGTCTTTATTATACGCGCTCGTTTTCTTAAGCCCTCATTTTGCTACATGCGAGAGGATTAAGGTTGAGTTTTTCGATGACAGGACTATTATATGAAATTTGTACCTCGTTTTTCGTTGCAAATTAGTTTCTAGTACACAGGAGAAAACTTTCTGGTAATTATGTTTTACCAACAACGGTCTTCGCTAAAATTCATTTTTAATTCAACTGATGTTATTAGTGAAATAGGATCAGGCATTACAGGGCTCAAGATAAAATGCACTTATAATAGATACAATGCAATCTGACCATAAACCAAGATCAACGTCCTATTTAAATTTTTTAGAGGCATCTTTTAGGCTTGGGTTTATTTTGCATGCCCTAATTACAAGATGGTTTACATCCATACGCATTTTTTTATATTGTTGAGCACCCATTTTCAATATTCTGTTAACTAGTCTACATAACTAGGGCCCTACGTTCTCGATTCTGCATTTCTGTAATAGTGTACGGTTTATTCATTGACCCAAGAAATAAATAATAATTCCATATCTATTTGCAATTACTCGGACATACAGACGGCCTTGGCGACTCTTGCCAACGCCCCCTTCGACGTTGACAGTTGATAGATGTGAGGATAGCGCCGAGAGCTTCAGCAGTGATCGCCACAGCTAGACCTTCGACTCCCTTAACCTCAGCTCTTCTCATCACACGCGGATTGTAGGGTCTGCACGGAATTGGCGATAGAAGCGCGGAAGCAGAAGGAGGAGGAGGATAGAAGAGGACGGGGAGGAAGGGAGGAGGAGGAGAAGGGGAGGGCGAGAGAATAGAAGAGCCCTGAACTCTCCCTCTTTCCCACCTGCGACCTTCCTCTCACACGAGTAAGTATTTTCTTATAAGCACGTTGCTGCCGTTAGATTAATTTTTTGGCTTAAACATTATTTAATGCATCTGACGAGTTGGATAGTAAAATGGCTCAAAACCTAAAAGAAAGCTTTCAAAATGCAAGTTTTAAGTTTTCACGTGTGATTTCGCCATATTTTCCTCTATCAGTAGGTAATCTAACTTCTGTATATTTAATTTCTTGTTTCTCATTGGAAATGTGTTATAACACTAGATTTATTTCCCAAATGTAACAATATAAATATATATAAATCCAAAATGCAATATAAATAGCCCCTTTGAATAGTTCTTGGATATGTTTATCTCAGGTGTTGGTCTTCAGACAAATTTTGAACTCGTTATATGTGGCATAGGCTTATGATAGCGTTAGGATTTCAAAAATAAAATGTATATTATGTTCTTGATACATATTTCATACAAGCATATAACACTGAATGGAATTGGGTTCAAAAAATTCCGGGATAGGTTTTTTGTCATCATTCAGCATAATTTCGTTCACTCCAATAATTATCACTAATTTCTCAAGCAAAGACTCTGTAATGAGATTAGATGGGGACACGCTGTACCACTGTTTAGCTCCTCTGCGAATTGGCACCTCAATGCCTTTTGACGGGTGCAGAATGACGGTGGAAACGTTAGCGTAAGAGCCCATTACCAAATTAGTAAAGGCGTCGGGGATTCCTTTTCTGGGAAGAGCTACGCAAATTGGCGCTTGGGAAAATGTGTCGAATGCTTTGGATATATCTAGAACAGCGCCGCCACCACCTTCACCCCCTCCCTTTTTAATATCACCGACTGCTTGTTGAGAAATGTGAATATTAGCAAAACATCCAGCTTTGAGGAGAAACGGTATTTGGCCTGGATTGAACATCACCACGGATCGTGTTAGCAGAAAAAATTTACCACTTTTTCAGCTTACAATACACATTTCGAGGTCCTACTATGAATATTTTTCTGACGAAAAATTGCCTTTTTGGCTGCAGCATTATGCGTTTTCTATACTACGTGTGTAGTATGCGAAAATGTAAAAAAGGTGTTTGTCCATATATTTATTCTAAAATGAACGATTACCGTTTTGAAAATCAAACAACTGCGGTTCAGGCAATTTGATAAAAATATGTATGAAATTAACTTAGATACGAGAGAAATAACTTAAAAACTAGACCGTAGCTAAAACTTTTCTACTCTTCTATTTTTAGAGTGACACAACATGTACAAAGAGTTTGAATTCTGAACTCACAAATAAGTATATCCATTGACGCAAACTTTATAGATTCTCTTGAGCCCAATTTTTAGAGAACAGTTTAATGAAGACAGTGGTTGAATTTTGGTGATCTAGTATTAACGTTTCAGAAATTGAAAAGCCTTTCTCACTTGCAGGACATACAAGCCTTACGGTGTCAACGATATGGATTCTTCTTACAAAGGTAGTATCTCGTATAAGCACATGTTCATTTATATTTCTAAAGTACTTATACTGAGAACAAGGATATGTTTATCAAAGTGATTAAGTTGAGCCCTTTAAAATAAATTTCAAGATATTCAAAATTATTAACTTATATAAGATAAGATGCATTAATGCATTGAATCGTGAAATACATCTGCAATGTAAATATTAAGAACAAAAGAGGTTCGACAAAATATACGTATGTAGTACAAGTACTTCTTTATAAGACTGCATGAAAACAGCATCTATGGTGTATGGTTTTGTGTACCGTGCTCTTCGGTACTAAATAAGCCAAAGAAAAGTGTTAAAGCAGTTTTGGGAAAATCCTTTTATACATATTTGTGAAAAGTTGACACATTTTCATTCAAAATTCCACGTGAACTACGACGATTTTCATTAAGACTGAAGCTAGTGCCATTTGAAAATCAATTTCTAAAATTGAAAAAATATTCAGCTACAAAAAAGGAGATTTAGGAGAATTTATTGTATATTTTCAATTTCAAAAAAATACTTTAAAAAATGAAAGCATAGGATTCTGCGGGGAACTGAATAATTACATAGCTAACCGTGAGACGCCGCGTCTTAGACAACCAGGTGCAACTAAGCTTAGGACGCGGCGTCTCTTAAAAATGTATTCGATTATGAAATACGATTTTACCATTAATAACGTAGTTTGCTCTCTCAGAACAACAAAATAGAGAAAAGTTGTTTTTCAAAACATGGTATGAGATTAACACAATGTTTTACAGATTGTATCACTAAAAGTATTGTTTCATATTAAATAAAATTAAATGATATTGTATTAAAAACTAAAATGCCATGTTAAATGCCCAATTGTCTGAAATGGAACAAAAAGAGAACTGTATGCAATCCTACTTTTCTTGCAATTATTAGTCTGATTTCATTCCTTGGACATCTAACCTTCAGAAATAGTTTTCAGTTACTCACTGAATTCAAACGTTCTTTATCAAACTAACAGGTGAGTGATAATGCCTTCTTTCAGAGCGCCGTTACTTGTGGATTCTTGGAGATCACGTGCTCATGGAAGACGTTACCAAAAATGTGACTTTCAAACCAATCTTTAAAAGAGCATCTAACTCGACAGACGCATATATTTTCAAGTATTCAGAGCGATTTTTTGACAAAAACACATCTTTTGATCAGAAATTCAAGGAATATTTCACTCGATATTGCTGTCCACCCACTCCGCAAAGGACAAATTCAACAATCTCTTCGATTTGCAGAGAATCCAGCAGTCAAGCGTACAATAAACGCAACCGACAATCTTATGAAAAATGTCCATCACGACATAACGGTCAATCCTATGAAAAAACATACAATAAATCCCGGAAGAAATCTTGTTCTTCTGCCAGCAAATCTTACAACTCATCGCGTAAACAAACCTACCGTTCTTCCGGCAATAAAAATTACAACAAACCTTACAATCATCCCTGCAAACAAACAGACTCTGATCTACATTTTAACCAATCTGATGAACAATACCGCAATCAAATCTACTGCCCTGTCTGCGATATATATTACAACCAGTACTTCCATCAATCCAACAATCAAACATACTGTTCATCAAAAAATCCATCTTCCAGTCAATCCTACAACACATCATTGAATGCATCCTCTAATCAATCAAACAGTCAAAACTACAATCGATCATACACTCAATTATACCAACCGTTCTCCTCATTATCCAAAAATTCACACTGTACCCTTTATTGCAATCCATATAAAAATATTTGCTACAAAACATATTATCAATCGACAAATTCAAGTTCTAACCTAACAAAAAATCCACTTTATAATCAAGACAAAAATCTGTCTTACTCTCCATACCACATTCCAACCAATCGTACGGACTGTCATTCACGACGCCTTTCTCAAAACATGATCAGAGAGAAATTTCCCACTCACAGCACACGAAAGCAAGAGCCAGTATACAATTCATGCTCTCCAACACCTATGTTCTTCAAGTTTGAGAAGCAAAATTGGTATACTCCTGAGAATCACATGGATTTGTCCAATAATCTGCCAAAGCAAAATGAACCAATGATCCAGAAAAACTTAACGAGTGGTGGAAGAAATATCTTCCTTCATGGTCATGAACTTTTGCTTGGCAACATTGAGAGTGAATACGACACGAGCAATAAGTGTAGTCAGAAGAAATTTGAATTAACTAAAGAGCTGGTTGATGATTTTCAAGAACAGGAGACTATTATTAATAACCGGATTAACTTTTATATAAAGAAACCCGAGTGCTTACTAACCTCAAACCTTAGTGTAAATAATGAGTCTGCATATGAACAGACACAGAAATGTATTATCGAGAAAGTAAATGACCTTATTTACTCGTACAGAAAACTTTTAGAGACAGTAAAAATTAAAGCCAACAATCACACAGACGATGCAAAGAAGAACGGATTTATTAATGAAAGAGCGAATTCTCCTATATGCAAGAATAAAAAGAACCGGTTACAAACGCGAAAAATTGAATTCAAAAATGATTCTGAAGGTGAAAAGAAGCTGAGATTTAGTAATGGAAGATTTAATGATGTTATAAAAAAGAATAAGAAGAGCTCAAAGAGGCGTGTGTATAAAAAGTACAAGAAAAGGAAATGGATGCCCGCACCGTCACTTCCAACGATAATGGAAGAAACTGAGACTGGAAATGATGGGAATAAGCTGAGATTTATTAACGGAGGAGTTAATTATCATATAAAGAAGATTCACAAAGGCTCAAATGTGCCATTATTTGATCGTAATGAATGTGGAGATTATGTCAAGAAGCTGAACTTGATTCATGAGAGAATTAAGACCGTTAAAAACGAGATAGATGAGTTTAATTCAAAAAACATAACCGAAAGAAATAAACACTACAACAGTTACGAAAAGAAATCAAGCTTGGTAAATGAAAGAGTTAATTCTGTTAAAAACGACATTCTCCAAGCTATTAATGAATTGGAATGTCTGACAAACAGTCGAGATAATATTAATTGTGATTTATTACAACACGAAAATGATGAAATAAGTTCCTTTAAACATAGAGGCTGTGAGACAACTGTCAATATTCTTTTTGATATTAAGCCAAGTGATGTAAATAATGGTTTCAGTAACGATTACAAACATGATTTAATTCTTCGCGATGCGCAGAAAAATGGAGAGTTTGTGTCAACGGAAGACAAGGCGACTGAGGCTAAAAACGATTACGAAAGTAGTGAAAATTCCCTCGAAGAGGAAATGCACAGCGATAACGAACAGCATTGGAACGAAAAAATTAAGGATAAAGAGAAGGAAAAGTATGACGCACATTATAGCGGAGAAGCGAAGGAAGAGTTCCATCAAAAACAGAAAGACCAACAGCTGGAATCGTCGGATCAAATTTTGAACGGCCAACAGGAGGCATTGAACGGGCGAAATTTCCATGGTGAACGAGAAGAATTTGTGGATCGTAACGGATACTACTACTGCTATTTGCCGGAAGAGAGCGCACCTCGAGCACGCGGCGCCGGAAGGGGGCGCTTCGTGAAACTGAGGCGATGGCTGAGGGCAGCGTTCTGCTGTGTGTTCCCCCGAAGCAACGGCGAATTCGGGTGAGCCCGCGCCCGGGGCTGCGGAGGGCGCGCGTGGGAGGAGGGAGAGTGCAGACACCACCGCGCGGTGAGTTCTGGGCAATTTCGGCAACGGCGGTTGCGAAATTCCAATCACTCAATTTCGTCGGAACTAATGCTCGAAATTGTAAGAAGTTCTCATAAAACTCGACTTATACGAATGGTCAAAATTTCAGCAAGTTGTGAGCCATTTTGAGCAAAAAGACTGTCAAAATTGTTGTGAATTGTAGGGAAGGTAGAAAAAGAAAATAGGCAAAATTGTGGTGAGTTCTTCATTTCGAAACAAAAAAAAGAAAACGATTGTCGAAATTGGCGAAGATCTACGCACTACACCGCAGTTATTTTGCATTGAGTACCAAAATGTTCAAAGTTGCATTCTTGATGCTTGTGAAATTCATCAATTAATTACATATATTTTTGACATGCGTGTTGTATGGTAGGAGGTTAGTGAAAAATGTTTCTCACTAACTCTTCATTTCTCTGCGACTCCAGAAGTATAACGCTGTAGAGGAAATCGCTTTGCTATGGCTTCAAAAACCCAACGGTAACACTTAACTGCTTTCCAAAATCGACTGTTAGGGTGAAGTAAAAAATACAAAATCGCAGAACCTCCCCCCCCAAAAAAAATTAAACCTTTCTTGTTGAATTTGTAAGTGAAACTAACACAGCATAAATATAATAAAAACTGATAACATTTTTGGGTGTTCCTTGCAGCCACCACCGAAGCGACTAATCAGAGACACGGGTACAATAAGAAGTCACTTTTATCACTCTACCCAAAAACTATCGTACTCATCCAAATGCTCGCTTACCCTATTCGCGGAACATAAAACTCGCTTATTATGATAGTCACCGGTTAAAAATTTCTTCCCACTGATGGATTGCGATTAAAATTGCGTTTATCGCCTACCAGCAAACGCAACCTCACATACCAGCCGTCTTGCGATAGAGGCACCGCTCCCATCCGAGGTTCTAAACCAATAGTAGGGGTTAAACTTAGGTGAAAAAAGACTCAGAAGAATAAAATGAAAAATACTTCTGATACAAATAAATAACGGCCTCCGTTGGAACGCATACGACCCCCCCCCCGCAGTTCTTTATCACTGTCTTTGACATTAAAAACTTTCGAGGAGTTTTGTCTAATTTACAAGTGAGTTGACAATATTATAGTGTGTTGGTGAGCACACAGTTAAATGGAAATCAAATTCACGACCTGAGTTCTAGGGTAATATAATTACTACGTATTTTTAGTAGAATAGATGGCTACCTGTCTTTTTGTCTCTAATATGCTATTTTATATATCTGAAAAAGGTTTTACATTTTTAATGCATTGCGGGAGCGTATCCTAAATTTTTGTATTCAGTGTTTTTGACTTTGCGTCTAAAAAATGCAAATATTTCTACTGTGTATTGAAATACAAATCTAAGAAAATTCACAAGATCAATTTTACATCTTATTTAAAAAAGGAATAATTCAATAAATTTTAACACAATGAAATGTCTATATTTGATCTCTTCCATAACAGGACTTGTTCAGCAATCTGCCTGCCATGAATTTAAATAATACAAATGCCATCTATTATTAACGCATCTAACTGTGAATACACTACTGTGGTATTACAACTTGAATTCAATTCGCGAATAACCTTCATTTCAGGAACGTATTTACATAAATTTCTCATTCGGCTTCCTTTTTAGAATGAAGCACGTTCTGTAAATAAACACGCGGGATTTTCTGCTGAATAAGTTATTGTTTACTCTTCTGAATAACCTTTGTCCCCAATTTGCGGAACACAATGCTGTATTGTTGAGGAAGCGTGTGTGCGTTCCGCGACTGGAGGTCTGGTAGAAGGGGAATTGGGAGTGGGGGGGACGGCTGGAAGAAGTACCGTTCGTCATGGGCAATCCAGCCTCCCAACCAAAGGAACGCTGTTTGCACTACCTTCATCGGCCGAATTCTCTCGCCCGAAATGACCTTGTCCACGTCCTTGTATTTCCTCTTTCTTCATATTCCTTTCGCACATTGAGATATGGTCAGCAAATATGATGTGGGCGTAGGGTCTGCCCCTTCTTCTCGTAACCTTATTCAGCAAACTGATAATCACGAACACTGTCAAATGAAATGTTAATACACACGAATTTAATGTTAGAAGTTACTAATCCAGTCTAAAAAATATCCATGGTTTTTAGTCGACGTATTTTGAACATCGATGTTTGCTAGCATCGATGTTTGCTAGCATCGATGTGTTATTGATGTCGCATCACTACTTGGAATTAGGAAAACGCCCACGAAATTGTGATTTTACGTTTTCCGATAACTTGCCAATAAGCGAAAAACATGTTCCCCAAAAAAGTTCTCCCTTCAGTTATTAACAAAATAAGTGAATAATAGCCCTGTATCTGTATTGTGTCTTGACGCAGTGACCCGATTATCACAAGACATTCACATACGCCGATCACCATTATACAATCTCACAATTAAACTTTCATTTTTCTCAGTGACCTAGTTGCTATGAACACAAATGCAATTTTTAATAGAAGGCCATGACTCACTCAGTGCGGAGATTCTTTCCTGGCGCACTGTTTTTTCAATGCGATAGTGAGAGGAGATTTTCGGGATTATACCTCAAGTAAATTTTATAGCAGACCATTTCAAAGAAGTCTCTGACACTGGTGATCAACTTAAAAATCTAATCTAAATTAATGTATCTACTGCATTAAATGAAAAAGGCAATGATCTCAATTTTGTTTATTGAGTGTGTAACCCCAAGAGACACAAATACAAAAGGTTGTAATGAATGCACCACCATGTCTAAGAGGATGACCTCCTTCTCGCAAAATGTTCGTATTCCACGAAGCTTAAGTCCCACTTCAAAGGTGTAAACTTTCCACGCTATTCAGATTGTATTCAGCTTCGTCTCTTTTCATCTGCAAACCGCGGAGGTTAGGATTTCCATTTGAGATACTGCAACATGACATCTTAGTATCCAGGGCATCTTCACCTTTGCTATCCCCGGAGTCTTATTCAACTTAAAGATGAAGTTGAGTTGTATGCAAGACCTCAGTCCTGCCAATGCCGGAACGACGAAGAAACCTACTGATGTAATGAGCTTTTGTTATTTGTCTTTTGGAAGAGCTAACGAGATCTTCAGAGAATTTTGTACATTACAAAATCAGATAACATTTCTGTTAAAAATGAAAATATCGATAAGATTAAAAGTGACCGCCGTCAAAGGTAAATCCAATTATATTTAAAATAGTTATAATTTGAAGAAAAAAGTACATTTAAGTTCCTTACAAAATCAACTTGAGAACTTTTGGAAAGAAATATTTTTGAGTTAGATTTTGATTCTTAGTGAGTAATCCCCCTTTAATGTTTAGAGCACCAAAATCTGGGTTTTAAACAGTCGTCTCTCAGGAAACAATAGGCCAAGAGAAAGATAAATCGGATGCATTGTTGTGAAACAATGTAAATATTTTTTTATAAAAAGGGAACTGTGCTTTCTGAAACAATGATGATATTCGTTACTTATTAAATGTGCTGATTGTTGTAGGTCTGAAACAAGCAATTAATCCTTAATTTATTCCACATTTACGAATATTTACAACGGGCAGTAAACGACGTTTACTTTTTTGACTTTACAATTATGTCCTTTACCTTTGACCTTTCTATTGAAGATTGCGTCACTTCCCCCTTACGGAATAACAACAAAAAATTACAACTGAAAATTTTGTTGATAAGTTTCAGGAATAAGTGAAATTATTTGGACTCTTGGACAAACAGATTTACGCTAATGAAATTTATCACATTTCGCATTTGTCTAATATTCGATGGTTTTATAATAAACTTTTTCTCAAACATCCAAATTTTCTCAAATATCTGCAATTATAATTTTATCTAGTAGTAATAAGAGTGATGTAATAAATGTATTGCAAGTATCTCCAAGGACTTCTAACAGTTTTGAAAATTAGCGTAAACATATGACAATTTGTATGAGCACATTTTATGAGCTTATTTATAATTCAAAATAGTGTACTATTATATGAGTAAATTCTCACGAAACTGAATTATGAGAAACGAAACTCATAGTTGCAGTAAAAACATGAACGATTCATTCTATCATTTTGACGTATTTATTTGAACAATGTAAGTGGATAGTATGAGTTACATCTACATCATTACCCCTAAAGAACCTACCACAAAGAATAAACTAGGAGAACGTAGAAATAATTGCGGTTTCTGTTAAACATTAACTTCTTATTTTTGTGATCTTCAGCTTCTCTGGATAGGTGAGCTTAATTGCGGATTATTTCACAGTATTTACACACTGCTGTGTAGATTCAGTGGTGTTTGGCGTAGTTTCCAACGGTAGGGAACAACGGGACACAATTCAAAGCCGCATTTAATCACTGGAATAACTGTTATCCAATGGTAACGGAGGAAAGTATCGGCCAGCATTAACAGGCAAGAGCTGCATCATTTATTTTGGCGTATAAAACGGAAAATGTTACTGTTGTACTCGCTAAATGAACGGAACGAAATTAAATCGGGCGAAAACAAATATGCACTCCAGAGCTTGCGTCTTTTTTTATCCCTCCAATTCGTTTTCAGAAATGAAGTATTGAGTTTCCCATGGACGCTAAAAATCATATACTATATTCTAGAAACATAGCATGAAATATTTTGTAAGCTTATTTTATTTCATTCAAAGACCCAAATTTAAAAGAGTTAAACATTTCTGAGGACAGGTTCAAAAACAGGTCAGGAGTAAAAAGTCATCAATTTACGGCTCAAGTATGTCTCACAGTAAAACAACTACAGATTGCATGTTAAATAAATAATGAACTTTAAAAAACTAGTATCCTTATTACAAGCTATTTAAAAGGATTAAATATAATGACGTTGCTAATAGCATAGATTTTATTGTAGAAATCTACACTTCACGAAATTACATTGAATGACGAAACACGCATATAACCCAGCCACCTCCCACAAATTTCTCTAACACAACGCTTTTTTAAATATAAAGCACTGTATCGCCCTCTGTGACGGCAAAACATATAATGAAAGAAAATAATGAATTGTGAACTTGATATCACAATTACTAGGAATTAAAAACTAAGAGACGTTTTAGCTTTTTTTAAACAAATTTGAGAGGAATGATTGAATTTCCAGATATGAAGTAGGCTTTAAATATTATTATTATTATTATTATTATTATTATTATTATTATTATTATTATTATTATTTCACTAATGCAATTTAAACTATATTTTAGAATTACAAATAGCATGTAAAAGTAACGAGCAGAAGAATCTGAAATTTAATATAATTCCTCTGAAAGATGTAAGTAAAAGTATATAATTGCTTCAATTTTGTAAATTCCTTTGATTTTTAATGAACGACGTGAACTTTTCCTTAATCACCGACCGGTCACATTTCACGAAGCAAACCTCCCTGGACGTAAATGAAAAATAACAATACATTCAAATTTTATAATTGTAATTACTGAACGAAATATGTAAAAAAACATTCTTCAAAAAACAACATTATTTTACTCTACGTTAATAGCAGTAGGCAACATTTGTACTTCAAAATCCATATTGTAGGTCCCCAATAGCGAAAAAGTTGATACTTCTTTTTTACTTTCCCGTACACATACGTAAATACGAAGTAGTACACGTAGTATAGGAAAAGTTACGAAATGCTACGTAAAATCGATTTCGTGATTTTAAAAAAATACACATTTTCGGGATACCTGATACCGAAAAAGTGTTCTTTTTAATGTCCGTACCGTCTGTACGCTCTTAAATAATACGTAGGATTTTTTCCCAAAATGGATGTTCCCCGGTCGATGTGGCGAATAGCTAGCCAAGACCAAAGGAAGTAGAAAACTAATAAGTGAAAGTGTGTGTGTGTGTGTAGCACCACTGGTTTCTATATGAAGTAAATTACTTCACCACGGATTACTGTAGAGCACTAAGAGTAGCCAAGAGCACTAAGAGTTTTAGTCAAGAAACCGGCGTAGAAATACAACATTTTCTCTTCTTGCGAAGTAGGCGGCAAAGTAAAGGCCAGCGTAAACGGATGAGAAAAGTATAAGTAGTTCCAGAATAACTGTGCCATTCCGTAGCACCGCTAGTTAGAGCATGATATACAGCAACAATAAATATGAGATTTATGTAAGTTAGAGATTAGATAATCAGAAAAAAACTAAATATTCAAACATTGCTCACTATTGTAAAGATGACATTTTCAAATCTAAACAATATGTGCAAAGTCAGGTCCCGCTGAAATTACAAAGGTAATGTTGTGAGGTATTTATCATACATTAGTTTCTCAGTTCTCCATATTTGCAATGAATTTGATGCTTTGGTAGGAAATAATAGTAACTGAACGTTATGATACTGACAATATATCAACAACCACTAATAACCTGACATCATTCCCAATGAACTATTGGAAAATGTTTCAAATCTTCTAACAGCAATGTGTGATGGGCTTCGGCACGTCAGTTTTGGTATTAAAGTGAGTGGAAATAAAAGAACTTTCTCCAATATCATATACTTTCGTAATATGTGGTGAAATTAAATTTTTTTAAAAAATATCATTGGAAAACACAAAGGATAGTGATCCTCATTTTTATTCCTGAATGTGAACTAGAAATAAAATTTTGAAATATGAATACATTTATTAACAATGTAGAATTAAATTTGTACTTGTTAAACATTTCTACATTGAGTGATTTTTCATACATTTTATATTTAAATTAAAATCTAATATATTTAATATATTCAAATTTTTGTATAATACATTTTTTTAAATCTGAGGCAAATAATCTTAATTTCTAATATGAGTGCTCATCAATTTCTCAATTTAATTTTTGATATCTGTAGGTGTTTTTGCCACAGGAGTATCGCCAAAATGTCGAAAGGAGTATGTTTCGTACAATTTCGTTCATTATGTAAAAATAATTTATCTTCAAATAGCACAAAAATAATGAAGTTTTCCTTTATAAAAGCTTTGAGATTACTTTGACAAGAGTTGTAGAGACCAGCTCCTTTCGTACCGTTGTAATGTCACATTTCTCATCCCTAAATCTACTGAGCTCTGCCGCCTTTGAAGTTAGCACGCAAAGACGGCGTGGGTGCGCGGCTCCTAAAGCTCGAAGTGAGAGGCAAGGAAGAAGAGCGCGGCTGGGAACGAAGAGGCGACTGCAGTTTGTAGCGCACACAAGGGCGAAAAGCGGAACTAGTGGTGCTCAAACAGCACGTAATTTGTCCCCCATATTTTTACGCAAAATTACACGAAAAGTACTAAAATTTTCGAAAAATTGAACTAGCAATTTATTTCAAACTCATGTTTAAAAAACATTTCATTAAAGAAAAAAATTATATCTTTAATATTTTAGTTGTAGGAAGACTCGGAAACAATTTTGAACTTTTGCAATTTTCGAAAAATTAGGGTTTTTAACGAACATGAGACAAACACCATTCTCTTAAACGTTCTTGACAATATCTAACAACAAAAATTTATCGGACGGATATTAAGCATTAGCTGTGTAACTACGTTGAATTCAGACACCACTTTCTGGAAGAGAATGTTAGAGGCCGGGTGGTCTGATCGATAGTTTTCCGTGGTTTCCTCGATTAATAGCAGGTGAATGCCAGGTCAGTTCCCTAACAAATGGGCCATGGATCGTATGGGATTCTTCCTTCTTTATGTTTGGGCCCCCTCTCCCCTTACGCATGCGTACACGTACATTCACTTTCACATATATCGGAAGATCAGCTGGGACCTGAGAACAAGCCCGGCTGAGGCACAGTCCCGGAAGGGGAAATGCCTTGCAGTGAGAATCCCCGAAGCCAATGTGTAGATTAGTCGCTTCTTACGTTAGAGAGCGAAGCGAACACCGATCCTCCGGAGGTGGCAATAATGGGACAAAATATGATCAAAGTACCCCCCACAAAACCCACCCCCCACAAAAATCAATCTAAGAGTCCGTGCAGTAAGCTGAGAAGCGAGAGTAAATGTAATGGCCTTAACTCCTGCGAGCGCGGTTTGCAAGGTTGGTTAATGCCAGTTGTTAATCTGTCGTCGCCACTATTTACTGCATTATTTCCCTAGTGGAGATATAACGCCAACGACAGTTTAATGGTACTGAGTGCGATGAGCCAGGGTGGCGAGTCGGGGAAATCCACGTTCAATGGAATTGATGCACGGCTACCGACCCCGGACGACGGGTCTGAGAAAGCAGAGAGCAAGAAACGCGAACTGCAAGGGCCTTCTGTTTCGTGGTTCTAATGCGCGCAATAGTTTTTGTGACGTTTGTAGAATGTGTATTGCGTTAACACGCAAATAATTGAAATAGAAATATCTGTTCAAAGATAATTACCAAAATTAATCAAAATTCTTCTAGGAAGGTTGTTTTTGGAAGTTTATGCAAACCCCAGACAAAACGTTCATATTTCGAGGGTACAGAGAAATGCTTATTCTTTCCAAGCGATTTAAGAATGATTTGCTCAAAATATGAAGTCGTAGGTTTCCGCGGCCAGAGTCATGTGGGTGATCTGGGCTGTCCGGGTGACGCCGCGTCGAAGGCTGTGTTGCCGACGTTTCGACCATCCTGTCGTGGTCTTCCTCAGGGCTGGTATGCATACCAGATCACCCACATTGCTCAAAATATGTTATGTTGTTCTCTGAAGGTTCTATGCAGAACCACAGTGACTATTTTATTCCAATACGTACATTTTCCTAAAAAATTAACATCTGCCAATTTTTCTAAATTTTTGCTACACTTGAGGTGTTTAAATATATGCACTAGAGACGCTTGGAAAACAGAATCTGTTAATCAGGTAGGGGTTATTTTAAATAAATGTATTTGGATGGTGAGTGGTGAACAAAGCAGCATAATATCTACAATTAGGAGACATATAAAAAAACATAGGAACTACATTGCCATATACCATCCCACGTGAAGAATTTCGGCAAAACTTTGTATGAGGGAGTTGCTAATGGGTAATAACCACACTGTCCAGGTAGACCAACGGATTACCCAGGTTCGTGACAACTTAAGCCGTTTAACATTCTCGCAGCGGAGTGAACGCATTTGCTAAGCGCTGAATTACACGCTTCCTAACGCATAACAGCAATGTGGACAAAGCTCAGGGGAGAGTTTTGTTTTAACCGTGTACAGAAAGATATTTATGTTTGAAGAACAAAACTGTACTCTCGAAGATGGACGTTTTTCTGGGGTTTGCATAAACTTCCAAAAATAACCTTGGTAGAAGAACATAGATTAGTTTTGGTAATTATCTTTGAATAATGTATCAATTTCAATTACAGTTGTAGAGACAAAATAATTTCTACTGAATTCTAAAATAAAAAACCTAATTTCTTTATAAAAGTACTATAATTGTGAAAATAATGTATATTTTTTACAAACAGCGCACCATTTATCTTGTAATAAACCCTGCACTGATGTCTGGCAGCGATTGCGCAAGTATCAAGAGTATAGCAGTTCATGGTATCGCGTGATGATGCCAGTACCTGCCTTTCCTTGAGACGGGAGTTACAGTCTGCTTCGTTCGCCGAAGAATGCCATTTATTGAACATTCATTACTGAATGGCCTTTTTATTTTAGGACAAAAGAACTGCCCGTATTATGTTATCCGCCTTGGCAACTTCCTTATTTGAAGGTACTAAATAAAAAAAGCTATTATCTTAGGATAGGAAAAATCAAGGTCACTTTCAAGATCCCGCCAATATTTCTTCGCACGTCATCTTCGACTTTCCAGTGCAACAACGGTAATAATCAGTGCAGTTCACCAACGCATCTGTCTTGCAAGGCCGCGTAGTGTTGTGATGTCCCGTAGAAGACGCTAAAGGTACCCGAACGCAGAAAGGTTCGAAGACAATGAGGAGCACTGGAACAAAAATGTGGACGACACGAAGGCGAACATGAACTGAGAGTCTTATTGAGTCTCCGAATTTCTATATAGTTCTATGGCTATGAAACAAAGACATCTGGAGGATATTTTTCATGCATAAATGTTACGGCTGATGACAAAATATGACTAATTAACGAATTAGCCATTTAATGTTCGCCTTACCCAAATGGGTGGATAAAATCGAATGTACAAAACATATTTGAAGCCTATTTTGAACGTAAGCCGGAAAAAGTGCACATTAGCCAACACGAGGAGTCTAAAGTACGTGAAGTACTCATGGAGACAAACATTAGCACATATTATGTCATAAAGGAGAATTAGATTGCGATTGATAAATTTCTGAGGTTGGTGAGGAACAATGAGTGTAGTTTCAAGTTTCACTGTCAGTAAAAAATGTCTATTCACTAGATGCCACCTAGCCTAACTTTACTTCAGTTGATCTTTTGCTATTCATTTTGGAGAGAAGGCGACGGTGCCCCGTGCTTTGGACTTCGCAATTAAATTAACAGACCCTTGGGTCTGAGAAAATCGTAATTTTCAACAAATTCATTTGCCACAATACTTCCCAACAACACACAGTACGCTTCACACTCACCTTACAATACCTCGCGCTCTGTAGATGATGCGCGAATTTAGCTGGCTGGTGACCCAAATGTTCCGTTCAATGTCATTCTTACAGGTGCATTAGAAGCACATTAATGTGCGCATTAAACACCAGCAACTTAGGCCGTAAAGACATAAGGGATGCACATATACTTTCATCTCCAAATCCAAAACAAGTGAGGTTGCAGAGAGCGCACGAGATTGCCCTTAACGTCGTTCGGTGGGCAGCAACGCAGTAAGAGGCCCTTTTCAATGAGACATCCGTCGCAGTGGCTCTAAGGGCCGACCCTTTTCAGCGTGTAATGTCCTCATCTGCCTTTTGTCTAGCAAAGTGGCGCATTTAGTAGAAGTACCTAAATAAATAAATAACCAGAACGCTTGAGAGGTCGAGTAGAGTGGATCGAAAAGGTTTTCAAATCCATGAGTAGTGGATTGTTTATTGTATGTTAGAGTTTCGAATAACAGTTAAATATCACAGTACATTAGAGCCTGTACTAAATATATAACGGAAACGTTCACATAATAAATATACTCTTTGTTGAGAAAAAGTAATCATTTCTGAAGGGCAGCCGAAGCTGTTGGGGAGTAGTCAACTACACATTCAATATGTAACTTCCAGAAGAATGAATTATTTCAAGCGCCACAACTTTGTAAGAAAATGCTACAACTCTCATAGTGTCATATTTGCGTGTTGCAACGGCTGGCAAGACTGAGGACTGCAAAATAAATGGAAAAATCATAATGACTTGTTAACACAAATTGCTGGAGTAGCGAGAAAATGCCTCCATATAATTTATCGTAACAACAAAAATCATTTGATTATCCGTAATATTTGCAAATAAAACCCGAAATGTCGAAACTCTTAATTACACCTCGCGCGGATTTAAATGGGTCGTTTTACACTCGTACACGAAATTGGCACACGACAACTGTGTTTCAGTGGGTTAATTAAAAATTTCCAGAGATCAAATGACAATCGCTCTATAAATTCACGATTGACGCGCAGAAGGGATGGAAATAACGGTGGACGCTAGTAGGCAATTGCAGATTGCAATTGCAATTGTAATCGTAGGCTAGGTGATGGATACAGAATATAAAGGTTGTTTAAGAATTAATGGTACAAATTTCGAAAGCACGTTGAGTGATTCACTCAATGAACATGAGGTTGGAGATGTCGTATAACAAAGTTACATGTATTACCGTTTTATGGAATTTTACGTTACAATATTTTTGACAAACTCTTACTATTTTCGACCCCCCTTACATGGTCTCTTACTCTGAAACACCTGTGCGTATTTATATGATTCGTTTCAGTCACTTTTTTCCACATCCGGTAGTTAACGTTCTAATATGTGCTAGCTCACAAGCAGATACGCTACCAAAACATCTATAATACATACACGAAGCTTAGTTATTTAATATTTTCAAAATATCTAATAGAGGAACGTATAAATAAATTGAAAGAAAAATACCCAACATCAAACAATAAAAGATTAAAACAGGAAATCAATGATCAGTTATCGTCCAATTAAAAAGTTATCACGAAAATCAATTATAAGAATACAAGTATAAAATTAAAGTAGTTCACACCAAATATACTTTAGGCAAAGTTTATAGTTGGTTATTTATAATTTTTGATGTCATTTAGATAATAGTTTTCTTGCCTGCCTGTTAAACCGGGAAAAGAGTATCCATGAGTATTTACTAGTATTGTTGAGGCTTCGAAATATGGCTTAGATGAACTGGGAGAGCATTAGCAGAAACTGCAACAAACATCGCCTTCTATGTTCTCATCAGACGAGAGAGTTCTAAAAAAGGAACGACATATAATTGACAAAAGATTAATACTTTGCCAAAATAATCAATGAGTATTGAAGCGAGTGTCATGATTACCTCCGTCCGGACGAAAATAAATGTTTTTCTTACGAATTTCACGCTTGATGTCTATGCACGCCGCGTTTAGACGTTTGAGGTCACGTAGACTGCAGAAATGTGCTGGGAATTGCTTGGCAGCGTGCCGAATCAAACTTTCAATGTGCCCAATACGTTTCACGTGCTCTTCACGTTTCAATACAATTCTGGGCACAATCGCTACGAAACTTCTCGAAGCTCCTCTGATTTTCATATCAATGCGAGCGCGTCGTGTCTGATGTGGAAAAAATTCCAAGAAATCCGACAATGGGTAAATTTGTCGACGCGGCCGCCCAGAAGATGGTGCGATCTTGTGGTGACACTTCAAACTAAAAAATCAGTTGACAATCGATGACAAAGAACTTTGTACAAAAAATTAGGGTTTGGTCAATTGGGAAAGATATGGCGCTGCTTTTGAGCCAGATTAGACTCTCTGAAAGGCAGGCAATTTGAAATACATGGTCTTTTCTTCTAAAACGCCTTCCTAAAGCAGTAAAACTGAGCTATTTGAAGCGTGGCGCCAAATTTGAATTAATTTGGCGGTACATTAGCTAAAAAGTATCGTAAGTATCCGTATTTGCTGGGGTAAAAAGATCCCACCTCTTGGCCAACAAGTGCTAGGAACGTGATCGGTCGTCGTCCCAAGCAAAAGATGCCAGACGGAGCCGGCTATTATTACGAGGAAAAAACTTACTAGGGTATTTATCAACATTTAAATAACTATCTTTTTATTTATATTTTTTAGAAAAATTAAAATATTTTTGGCATATCAATTTCTTTTTAAATCGTGAAAATAGATTTTGTAGCGCAGAACAGGTAGTAGATGCTAGTCAAGCAGATTCCGTCTCGTTTCCGCTGCATGACGCGCAGTCGGCCCCACCGCCGACTGTCGCAGAATTAATTGCTTCCTCCCCCCAGCTGGACAGCGTATGAGGTACACCGTAGTTGAAAGTTATGGAGCCTATATTGTTGTCCAATGTATGTAAGCGCGCTGACGGGAGCACTTGCTGGGCACTGCAAGGTCTCGTCTGGCGCATGCATTTAAAATCGTTTGCGGTGCGAATGAATGGGACGCGAGGATTGGCTGATTGTCCGAACACCAAATGGGGAGACGCTGGAAAGGGAAATGTATGGGGCACCAATGACGACGAAGAGTATTTTACTCATTTTTTTCTAATTTAACAATTGGATTGAAGGTGGGAGTCATAATCGACAAAATTATATCCATTATAAATTATAGTTCTCATAAATCTTACTTTTTAGTAGGATTTTTAATAGAGGGACTCTTCAATACATTGATTTTATAAATGAAAATAAAAATATGAACACATTTCTCCAAAATGCGATTGCTTTCGTGAGTATAATTGGTTATCACTTGTATCTACATGTGCGAAGGCAGGCAACCACTGTTACACTCGACAATGGATTGCATAAATCAAACCACTGTAAAAAGTATTTCTGTCGACGTCAGACCATTCAATTACTGCACATTGTGGGCAAGCAGGATCAAGCAACGAAAAGAATATTCAAACATATATTCAGAGTTGCGTGTGTGAACAGTCGTTATATATCAAATAATATATTTTTCTACGACTCTTAATCTACCTTTGAGTATTTACATACATCAACAAATAGTCACACCTGATGCTTAAGAAGACCGAAATGAACGTTGACCACCGTAGTGAGAACATTGAAGAAAAAATAGGTTTCAAAGAAGGTGAACTCTTTTTATACAGTCTATTATCAAGGAATTCACACAACAAAGGACTAATTGTAAGGGCGTGTCAAACGATTCCTGGAAGTAGTAGTGAAAAGCTGGTGCATTGGCACTTTCTCAACGAGAAGACATACATTGAGCAATAACGTTGAGTTGATTCCACAATATCCTACAAAAGAAAACGTGAGTATTTCTGCTTTAATTTAGCCCCCACTCATCGCGTCCCCATTCCAGCTGAGCCCAAAGTGAATGGGCGGCCGCCGTATTGAATGTCCGATCGCCCGGCCTTCCCCGCGCCCGCCGCAGGCGCCGATCAAAGCCCCTCCTTTGGCGGGCGAACGGGGCGGCGCGCTCTGGCGCGTTCAGTGGCCGGAAGCGGCGGACGGGGGCGGGGGCCCCGCAGCCCCGCCGGCCGGACGTCCCAGCACCCTCCCTCCGACATCGCGACGCTCCCGCGGACTTCGGCGCCCCGCCGCAGCCCGCTCAGCCTCGCCCCTCCAGCCATCTCACCGCCAGCCTGCCTGCAGACCGCCGATTACTGGTTGGCGTCCACCCTTCCTCGTCTCTCGTTCGCCGACCTTCCTTCAACTGTCCACCCTTCAGCTGACCACCCCTTAACTGTGAGCACTTCAACTGTCCACCCTTCAACTGTCCGCCCTTCCACTGTCCACCCTTCAACTCTCCGCTCTTCCACTGTCCACCCTTCAACTGTCCGCCCTTCCACTCTCCACCCTTCCACTGTCCGCCTTTCCTCTGTCCACCCTTCCAC
>BOPP01000006.1:18980495-18995830 GCA_017312745.1 Gryllus bimaculatus | reverse complement strand
TATGGTAGGTGGGGTGTGCGCGTATGGTGGTGGGGGGTGGGTGGAGGGATGGTAGTTGCGGTAGTGGCAAGGGGCGTTGTCCGGAGCGCCTGGGCGAGCGGCGAATTCCATCGCCGGTTGACGCATAATTAGGCCATCTCGGCGGGCGTGCGAGCCGGAACAAACTGCCAAGCCGTGTCCTTCTGCCACGCACGTCCAGCCGCCCTTCCCCTCCCCTCCCCTCCCCTCCCCACCCCTCCACCCGTTTCGCGGCCGGACGCGCACCAGAACGTGAGAGCGTCCACACAAAGAGGCTTTGAAACGGATATCGAATGGGTGCGTTTCATCCCTCCAAAAATATGATAGCAAATGTGAATACCCGAATTTTGACACCTTTACCAAATGTCCCGTTTGTTCAAGATAAAGACCTACGAAGGTACGTTTACGGTATCATATGTTTCAAAGGAAAGATACCCAATAATCGGCGGGATGTGCCCAAAATATAACATTTAACTACATTTTGACAGAAATAACTAATCCCGTGAAACTTGCTCAATTTGGTCAATTTTGAGTCCATAAGAGAACACATGCAGTCAAAACATATTTACGATAAACGGGTGATAAAATGGTCGGACAGATGTAAAGGATAACACAAGGGGTCATTATTTAGATGTAAGGTGAATGCGATCTGAAAACGAAGTAACGAAAGTGGATCATTACCCGATCCATGGAAAATAAAATAAAATTAAAAAACATAGAATCAACAGTTCAAATAGACATTAAATTTCCATATACTTATTACTCATAAAGAGAGAAGACACTGTAATATATATTACATTTCCTGGAGGAATAATTCTTACGGCCTTCTAGACTACTTGTGTAGGGCGCGAAATGAAGTTGCTAAGTGAATGTTAATAGCCACAACGGAATGAGGCCCAATCGGGGAAGTAGAAGAAAGTTGTTTGGAGAGTTATGCACGAGAGATTACTCAGTGCATAAAAGACCCAGTGTACATAAAATATACATTGTACAACTTGGTTTCATGGATAGGAGAGTGATGTAAAAGGGTGTGTAAGTGAGAAGAGTTCATTGCACTTTATACAACGATCTGCATAGTTCATTAGTCATTTAAGAGGGGGACTACTCATATATTTTTAAAGTAAGGAAAAGGATTTAACCATTTAAGAAACGCTCCTTGGCGAGAGTTTGGGTCGTATGTATGATGGAAAAGTAAGAATTATTTAGAACGCAAAATAACTGTTTTAATAGACGCATCTAGGTACAAAAGGATACATTTTATACTCAATTTTTTATATTGTGGCGGCTCGTTCACAAAAGTTCAAGAGACACTACTGACTAGAAAGCAAACATGTTACTATTCTAAAAGTAGTCTTTAACAGAGGTTCCGGCAGTAGTCAGTAATCCTGCATTGTTTCATCGAAATTCTTCCTTGTTTGCTCGCCCCATAACACATAGAATAATGAAGGTGGATCGTTAGCCATTAGTTTTTCTCGGAAAAAACTTTTTTGTATGATTGTAATCCTTTATGCATATGTAATTATTCACATAACAATGGATAACATTTACCAGAGTTGTTTTTTTTTACAAAACATGCAAAAATGCTTCAGAAAACTTTTGCTGTTACAGCAGATTATAATATAAATGAAATTATTCCACATGTGTGTGGAGGTTTCTAATTTTATTTTTAACAAACAAAATTAAGGAAGGAAAACTTTGCTTCGTTTGTTAAGAAAATATGTTTGCAGTTGTTTTTATTTCACGAAAACACTAATCATGTTTTGAAAAACTTTCACACTACCTTATTTTAATATTTATTTATGGAGAAGAGGTGTATTAAGAAAAATCTCTACCTTCAATATTGCAGTTGTAGGAAGTCGCCGAAATTTTTTTAAACTTTTGCAACATTAGAAACTTTCAAGAAATTTATTAAAACCGAACATGGGCTATTTTATGAACAGTTTTGCTTTTTTCGAGAGAAAAAATGTAGAACAAAATTTTGAATCAATCTTTAGAAAATGTTGAACATGTCATTGCGGCTTCGTTGAAAATACCCTACAATACCCCACCACACATATTTCAATTCAATTCTAGTCCCAGAAATAGCCGGTAATATCTTTCCCAGTATCGAAACACACGAGTTTACATTACGACCGGAATATCTAGGTTATTACGAACATCAGAAATATTGCCGCAATGTTTACATTGGCAACTTTTCTTGTGAAATAATATTACTCGCTATTTTCTTGCATGTGTAAAGCCAGCTTAAGCTCCCAACCGGTCTGTCGAAATGTGGAAGTGTAAGGCAAATAAGTGTAAATGTGTATATGTGAGGGATGAGTATAGTACACGAAGAGAAAAGAAAGATCGTGCACGGTTCGGGGCCTATTTGTTAAGGTAGTGCTCCGGCATTCGCATGTTAATCGGAGAAACAATGGACAGCTACTGATCAGAACAGCCGACCGCTAGAATTCTCCTCCAAACAGTGCCTGAACTCGACCTAGCTCTCTAGCTAGTCTCAAAAATCTAGTTCCCGTCGGCAGTGCAACTCTAGGTTATTCCATCAATTGATGTCCTAAGCCACTTAAGTTGGAGTGAAAAAGTAGAAAAAAATAGTTTTCGCGTAGAGATCGGAATACCGGTTCCGAGGGCCGGGCCCTGTGCAATTCCTCAAAGTTCACCGAACAATATAATTTTGATGAAATAATTATAGACGTTGTCATTGCCAACAATAGTACTAAACATCTGGTTCGTATCCGAGTGCTTACGCAACACAGTTACACCCAAATTTGTCAATATACGGACCAATTCGACAACCACAGCTTCAAAACGTGCCATCCAATCTGCCAAAAAAACTATTGTTGGCAATGACGTCTATAATTATTTCATGAAAAATGTCAACGATAACGCACCACAACACCTGTAATTTTGATGACCTTAATTTTAGTGCTCTTCCATATTTACATCGTGCGCTTCAATGTAAAGAATATTTTATTATTCTTTATTTTCCAAATTTTCTCAGCATTCCGTAAGTCCAATCAACATAAGCGCCTGCTACGTGGTACCTCAAACAGCTGCACTAATGTTTTTGAAACAGTTATAAAAATATCGAGTCGCTACGACCCGCTCAAATTCGCAGGAAGGGGTGAACCTGGGGATGTTTACATATAGTTCCCTCAGCAGAGGTAATGCAGGCTGAAGCCTGACGTGAGCACAGAATACACACTCAGTTTTGCACCAAGTCGCGTCAGTAACTGTGTGATCTACTGAATCGTAAAACTGCCAATCACAGCAAAACCAATTTCCTTTCCAAAAACGCCTTTTTGTAAATCGAAATTCAACCTACGAAAGCTCGAAAAAACCTGCAATATATCACAAAACTAAAGCTATTTCTTACATTTTATTTGGGAAATTATCATTCACTATTACAATACATTTTATATTTTGTATCTATGCCATTGTATTTCTTATAGCGTATGTTCAAACTTCCTATATCTCTCTGAAAAATATATGACACATTGGTTGGTACATTTACTGAGGAAAAAGGTTTCAATAGACTTCAGACACAAATGTTTACGTCAGTGTTTTCAGTTCATCTTCTAGATATTTAATCAAATAAAACTCGGTGATGTTGGAGCGTTAATTTTGAAGAAATTATTTCACTCTGTCACATTTTTGTTGATAGCAAACAAAATATATTACACGTCATCGTTCAAGAAAGTGGCTGTTGATTTCAAACAGTAGTTATGTGTCCCAAAATAAATAAAAAGATAAATAAGTCAGGTACACAACATAAGACACACATAAGTCACCAAAATACAAATATTCAGTAAAACACTGTGGTTATTATATCTCTACAATAATAGAAACTCACTGAAATGGTATCACTTATTTGTAACCATTACTTTGAAATTTTAAAAAAGGAGTTTTTATTATTGCTACGACAAATGTGTAAACGGCATTATCTTCTAATTTGACCCTTTTGCACTCCACGTGGTAATAAAGAATGTCCCAACTCCCACGGTGCAAGCAGAGCTCTCCTTATCTTCCCGCGCTTGGGTAATAAATTTCCCCCGAAAACAAATTACAACAGCACTGGAACGATAAATAATCAAGAATTATTTGCAGCCTCGGAGCTCCAAGCCGGTGTTGTGACTAGAAGCTGTGAGTCGACAAGGAACAACTAAGGTTTCCTTCTACGGGTGGACGGCCAGAACCGTCGCTCGACTCTCTGCTTAAATGACCTTATTCAACAAGGAGGGCAGTGGCCTACGAGAAGACAAAATTCATGTAATATGGAGCCAGGTTCCGTGCCACTGATGTATAATCACAGTCGTGATTATTAAGTGAAATCGTTTTTTCTTGCCCTTGTCGTCGGGAATAAGCTCAGCAAAGGCAATTAAAATGTGTGTAAAAGCGGATGATCGTGTAGTGCAAACAATAAAACTATTCAGTAGATGTAATCATATGTTGAATATAATCATGCTGATGAGCACAGCCGATTTTGAGAAACAAGGGGTGATGAGAGAAAATGGTGGTCTACGAACTTCAAGAGAACACAATTATGTGAATTATGTTCGTCATTTGCTGACAAAATAAACCCCCTAGTGGTAAGAAATGTTCGAGGCTGTTTGTAAACCGATTCGGAAAGAGAAGAATTTGCATTCAATGTATTTCATACGACTTGACCTCAGAAAATAAACATTGCTACTGAAAGAAAAATTCTAGCAAAAGCATCTCCAGAAATACCTTCTCACTTCCGAAAACTGGAATTTGCTTTAACAATCGCCATTCTTAATTAAAGAAGCACGGTAAAAATATATTCGTCATATTCAGAAGAGCCCCCAGGAATTGAAAGTTAGACTGTAGGTTCAGAGTCCAGTGTCCAGCTACCTTAGAGGAATTTTTGATATAAACTGAATTAAAAAAGTATTTTTCTTTGTTAAAATGTTGTAAATACAGTTGTTTTATACTGTACAAGCTGAAATAGATAAAATGACTTTGAAATACGTTAATTTATTTAAACTCTTCAGAGAAAGGTGACCTTTAAAGCCTCCCTTGGCTAAACTCTTTTCAACATCACAAAGTAATTCTGTCCCTATTATCATTCATTTTTATTTTATAGAAATTGTCTCAATTTATCATAACTGTGGACAATAATTCACCTTGCGCCACAAAAAATTACATCTCTGTCGCACGACCTACCACAACTCTCAAGTGAACATAATTGGAAGGTTTTCAGGGTATTTTTAATTTTGAAAAGTTTTACAAACAACTGATTTCTGTTATAAATATTGAAACTATTCAAAGGAATTCACAAAGTGATTCGTGCGATTTCATAACTTTTCAATGACATCAGAGATTAAGTCCTTCAATTACATATTTTTACAACTCTCATATCACATAACGACAATATTTTGTTCTATCGGATATGAAGTTTGCATGAGATCAGCCGCATAGTTGTCGTTTCCAGCTATGCATCGTTTTACATTCCACAATTGACATTTTCGCAATTACGTTGGTTTCACTGGCAACAGTCTGTGTGCCCGAAGTAAACACACTGTTCAAGCTCATGAATACACAAATCTGAGCTCCATGACAAATTAACTTAGAATTACGGGGCTCGATCCGAAGACCTCGCACTGTTCATTAGCACAGCAACGAACAGACGCAAGGAATCAAATTCAAGACCTTCCACTATTAACAAACTCGTGAACAACAATTACAAAGTAAATATATGCCTTTTAATATTACGTGATCACCTCAATACAAGTATTTCAGATGAAAATGTTTTGTTTCAGAAACTTCGCTAAAACGCTAACTAGGTTAAGATTAAGAGGTCCCATCCTACTTTAAACTTTTTTTCTTCCTATATATTGGATTACAGATTGCATCAAAGATATCAAAAGATTGTTTTTGTGTATCCTAGTCGATTATAAAATGGTGAGTAATGCCCATTTGAATTCACTTGGAAAATAATACTTCAGTATCTCCGGGTTGTTGACTCGGTCTAGATATCATCTTCAGACCAAATAGGCAGGCCGCAGCAAAAAAAATCCGACTTGTTGAATCATTTCTTTATAGATCTACTTTTTGATCAGTTTTTAGATATATTTTATTGAACAATTTTGCATCAATTTAATCGAGTCTATTATTTATTCTTTTGCACATCCAGAAAATCTATAAAATATAGCTTAAGCGACACTTCAAAGAGAACAGCAGAGGCTTCAGGTTTATTTATTAACTTATCGTATGGGTTATTTTGCGGCGATGTCATAGTTTTTCACCTTTGCAATTGACCCAGGCTTTCTTTTTTATGCAAGCGCGCTCCATTGGTGTCCCACCCGGGATTTAACTCTTCTTCTTCCCCAGATGTCGGTTCCCGTTAACTATGTACGAGCGATCTGGTTGGGAGCGCACCTGTCACCACGTTAGTACATACAGTTACATATATGCAGCTTAGCCGAGATCGAAATCGCACCCTGGAGGTCAGAGGCCAGTATGCTACCAATTTGCTTACCGGGGAGCTCAAAGAAGGTCTCTGAGGGATTGTGGTCGAGACAAGACAAGACTTCTTTGCAGGCGCACTCATAGCATCACGCAGGCGATAATTCATGTCTGTCTCCTTTCAGCTATCTACGTCCGGACGCCATTGCGACGTTGTGTAGTTCAGAATGCTGCCAGGAAATCTAGTGTAAACATGAAGAAAAACTTGTTTTGTAAATATAAATTATCAAACGATTGATGAAATTTTTATAGACTATACTTATTCTGATCCACATTAAGAAAATGTCTATATTTACGAAGTTTTCTAGGAGCAAGCAAATCACTCTTCCTATACAACAGCAAAGGCCTCTGAGAGTGGCCGAGGCAGAGGGCGTGGTCCCCTTCCAGGAACGCACATCGTCTCGCGTGGGAGATAATACTAGGCTGTTTCCGAGCAGCTGTCTCCATCTGGGCTTCATCGCACGGCTGAGTAGTTCAAAACGCTGCCCAAAGATCTAGCGTTGAAACCTAAAATATTCCCTATCAAGTTCAGAGATTCCTCTCAAATTCATAGATTTCCTATCATTAACCAAGTTTCAAGAAAATCAAGAATTTCTTGTAAGAGAAAAGGCCGAAGAGATTCTATCACAGGAAAAGGACGTTTTTTCAGGGAAGCTCGTGGTATCTCGTGGAAAATAATATCTCGCTCTTTTTGTTTAGTTACGACTGGGAGCCATTGTCACAACAATGGAGCCAGAACGCCGTTAGAAAAAGAGATGCTACTAGATAATCTAGTGTTCATTTAAACAAAAACATAACTTGTACAAATTATAAATAGATTGTCATAGTTTTTAAGAGGCTACACATCTCGTAAATCACACTCCATTTTTTATTTTTATATGTTAAGTTTTTTTTAAGCGAACGAGCACAGGCCGGAGAGGTGGTGTCCAAGACACAAGGCAAGTCTCCTTTTCTGGGGCGCTCATCATGTCATGTAATAATCATGGCTCTATTCGTTCGGCTACGTTCGTGGCTCTGAGAGCCATTTTCACAAGAATGGTGCCAGAACGCTGCCAGAGAAAGAGAGGAGCAAAGAACGTTATCAGTAATATAAAGTCAATACAAACAATATTTTAATTTTTAGATATTATAAACGATTAAACAATTGCCATAATTTTTAATAGCCTACACTTCTCTTAACTCATATATTGATTTTATTTTTACAAAAGTTTTAACTACGTTAAGTTTTCTTTCCATGAGGTCGAGCACAGACCCGAGAGATGGTGACCTAGCCACAAGACAAGGCCCCTTTCCAGGGACGCTCATCTTGTCAAGTAACACGTGATTCTACTTGTTCAACTACGTTCACGAGCCATTTTTACAAGAATGCAGCCAGAACGCTATCACATAATGCAGTGTCAATATATCAAAATCTGATTCAAAGATGTTATAAATAATTTAACAATTCGCGTGATTTTTAATAGGCTACACTTCTGTTAATTCCAATTTGATTTGAATTTTACAAAAGGTTTAACTACGTTAAGTTTTCTTTCCAATAGAAGGAGCACGGGAGATTGTAGCCTAGCCACAAGACAAGGCCCCTTTCCAAGGCTGCTCGTCGCATCACGAGAGATAATATTGCGCTGTCTCGGCGCAGCTGCCGGCGCGGCGTCCGGGCGTCATCGCTGGGTGAGCGGAGCCGGCGGCAGCCGCCGTCGAGCCCACGACGCCGGGCGACGCCAGTATGCCGGCCGGCGGTGGCGCGTGGGCGCGCGGCGCTGATAAGGTGATTTGAGCGGGGAAGAGCCCCGTCTCGCCGCCGGATTGTGCCGCCTCCCGCGCCACGCCGCACTTCGCCCTTATCGCGCCCCTCCCGCCCCCCCCCCCCCCCGCCACCGCCCTTCGCAGCCTAGCCTCGCGCCGCCCCCGCTCACGGCCTGCCTCTGTGCCGCCTCATACCTCTGACACGTCCGCACCCCCCAAAACGCCTTCCCCGACACGCCTCGTGCCCGCCCCCATTTGTCTACAATGTTTTCCACATACAAAAATACACAGTGTTGAATATACAAGACAGCTAAACAATACAGGAACGAATATTAAAAGTATCAAATGTGGAATAGTATAATTAACAACTAGTCTTAACTTTCATCTTTAACCTACGTGTTCATTCTCGCTTCGTCCGACCATACAGATCACTCTCTGCCGCCTTCCCAACAGCCTCCTGCAGCCTCCTGCTGTCTTCACTCTCCTTACCGTCCGTACCCATTCCATCGTTCCGAACCCCCTGCCCTTCCCCCCGCGCTACTATCACGCCCCTATGCGACCAACACCTAGCCTTCTCAGCGTCAGCCTTCGCGTTCTCCCCCGTGCCGTTCTATATAGGCAAAACGATAACATGTGTCAACATATGCTATGTATGTATGATGCAGTTGCGCTGACGCTCAGGCCTACCGGGTACGTCCCTGCTCGCATAGTCACGTCTAAGAGGTACTGTTGATTACACTAGACAGCCCCTGCCGCCTAGTCCAATCCACTCAACCTGAGAATGAATTTTCTCCACCATCTCACAGCAACATAATACTGGGACCATGGCAAGGAAAACACACACACTAACTCAGTGCCTGAAACCCGCTCAATAAATTATTAACTAAATGTCATTTTAACGGGAATCGTAAACATTGTCACTGATCGTTCTACGCCAACCACTCATTTCCATGATGTTTGCGGGTTCATTACAAAGTCCTTAGTATCACATCAGAACGTGACCCCCGCGAACACACTTGTCAAAGAAGTTGCCATGAAATTACCACGTCTCACTGTGCCCTCGCCCGCCTCTGCCACGCGCATTTCTCTGCCTCCGCAGCGCCCAGCGCAATGCTCCCAGCATCTTTGTCTCGCCAGCCGATGCCCGATGCCATTTTCCCGATGCTAGCGAGTTAGTTAAGAAGAATTCACCTCTGGCCGAAGAGAATTGTGGCTGCTTCAGATCGGCAGTTATTCTTCTCTCTTTATCATGACAGTCGAATATCAGAGGACCCTAGTGCCTCTGACCGGGATTCTGGGATTCATTTCGGACGATGAAGGATTTTAGAACCTTGTTATAAATGTAAGTATTAGCCAGCGTGCCTCCGTGGCATCTATTTGGGGACGCTGGCAGATTAGCCTGTGCACAGGAAGAAGGGTTTTTTCCGTAAAAGGAAGAAACGCGAACGGGAGACACAAGGCTTGAGTTTCCGTTATAGAAGCTTTTCACTGTATAACAAGCGAGGGGTGGCGTGACATTAGTCACGTGGCCTCCCCTATAAACTGAGCTGTACAGAGCCAGTATGTAGGTTTGGAGACAATGGGAGACCTCGTGCGTGGCCACAAAAATTGGCGCCGACGGACCGGTTGCATATGCGAGCCAGGGCTCCAGCTGAGTCATTAGTTGACAAGCCTGCGGACTATGTCCTTGTGACGCGTCACGGGGGAGCGATTCTGATGTGCGTGCTCCCGAGGGAGATGGTTGAAGTGCCACGATGTCACGCCGATTCTCAATCGGATAAGATCGCGCCTGCGATCGAGGCCAAACCAGCCGTTTGGGTGCGCCCAGAACGGACTTTGTGTCCCATGCGTGACATCCCGTCACGGAAGCTAGCTTTGTGCGCGCTTCAAAAGTAGGATCGCGAATGCCACAATCAAAAACCATCTTCAGCGGGTTTTGATCGCCCCGCGATCAGGGATGTAGGTCTATTCAGAGTAGGGTTTAAGTAGGTTATTAATGTATATATTTGTTTGTTTCTTGTTAATAAAATATATTTGTTATACGAAAGCTCTGTGTCTGTGGTCGCTGTGAGTATCCATGACGTCACAATAGCGACGTCCAGTTCAGTCGCTGTTCGGAGGAGAATTCTAGCGGACCGTTCCTCTGATCAGTAGTGTTACGGGATTTGTCGGTCAGCGCCAGGCGAATGCGGGGACAGTACCCTAACAAAAGGGGCGACGGATCGCTTGCGATCTTTCAGTTTCATTATCCTAACCTCTCCCCTTCCTTACCCACACCTACTCCTACATACAGTACACTACTACTCATGTTGGGAGCTTAGAAGTAGAGCCAGTTGGGAGTTCCTTGCTGGTGGGAGATGCGTGTTTGGGGACCCTCCTCCCGGAAGTCGACGTGTAGGTTGTCAGAGGATCTCACCATCTAGTGGGGGAAGATCACCGCCATCTCCCGCAATAAAAACAAGCACCACACTTACGGAACCAATGACGTTAGCATTTGACGCGCCCGAAATCACTAATCAAACAACCAATCAGTGCTAGTTTGAGAGCTAAGTACAATTCACTGTTGTAAGGAGAATTCCGGTTGCTTTGATTATTAGTTTTCCGTCGGTTTCTTCAATCAATACCGGGCGAACGTCACAGCATCCTAACAAACGTGCCACGTGATGTTTTCTTCCTTGTCCTATCCTCTCTCCAACACAATTACAGTTACGTGCACGTGTCAGGAGCCAGTCTGGAGTTGTCTCGGCTAAGGTAGCTCCCTGCTGCCGGAGATAATCATCACATGTGCTCTCGCTTCGCTGCATCCTATTCTGTCCAATCCGCGGCCGTTCGCGTTGCATCCCTGCCCCCTCTCTCTCTCGCTCTCTCTTTCGCTCTCTCTTTCGCTCTCTCTTTCGCTCTCTCTCTCTCTTGCTCTCGCTCTCTGTCTCTCCCTCCCTCTCTTTCTTTCTCTCTCTCTCTCTCTTGCCCGGCTCTTCCGTGCCACCCGTGCTCGTGTTTCTTGCACGGAGACAGGCGGATGGTCGAGGAAGGGAGAGGTTGAGGCTGTCAACTGAAAGGGGCCCGTCTAGTCACAAAAGAACGCCGCATCGAGCCGTAGAATGGCTGCTCCGAAGGAGAGTGTTGGCTCTGGCAGGATAATGGAAACAGTTGAATGACCGGGGACAACACACGGTAGCTAGAATTAACAACATTGTCCATGCCATATATTTTGAGGAATATTCATACAGACGTTAGTACAAGCTAAAATGATTTTGAATGTTAATAAATGGTTTATACAATGTCTCTATGCAAATAGTATATTGAACTATGAAGAGGAAAATCAATACAACTGAAAGAGGTAATTGTTTCGTGTCCAGACTAGCTCACTGCACGAGGTACCGGAGAGGAGGTTTACGTTCACAGACGCTGGTAAATGTGACGGGGGCGACCTCTGCGTTGCTCTCGGGTCGATGTAGGAATTCAAGCCTCCCACACAGTCCGGCGGTTTCAGGGCGCATATGCACCGTCAAATGTGGGCCTCGTCACTGTACAGCTGCTCAAAGGCGGCAGCCGCAGAACATGGTAGTGAGTTACGCGAACAAACTTACATCAGGAGTGCGAGAGGGCAAATACCACACTACCTATACAAATGTAGGGCCGGTTCGCAACACTGACACACTCGAAAGTGAATGAACGCATTCCTAAAGTACAGACATAAGGCTGCCAAAGGGAGTGGTATAGTTTAACGGGAGTGTCATGTAATGAAGTAACTGAGTACCGAAGTTAGGAAGTCTGCCGGGTGAACAGCTGTCAAATAAAGCGCATTAAACATGCTCATCGGCAGAGGTTTGCGATGGAGCTGGGTTTTGGAGAAGTGGAAAGGATGTGCCTTGAGGTAGAGAATACCCACATCGCACGTCCGACATGAAGGCTTCTAGTGGACGTGAGAACTGACTCATGGTGGGGGTGAAGGAAGGTGCGTAGGTCACTCGAGTTATGCAGAGAGTGGTAATGTGACCGCGTAACCGACGCCGCCCGCAAGACTCGTTGGTGGATACGGAACAACTCTGTCATCTCCATTTCTTCCAGCGCCCACGCCACGTCTCCGGGCGAGCACACACCTACATACCTACGGCCGCGCACGCTGCTCGTTTCAAACTGTCGTTGCGTCTGCTCGCGCCCCCGTGACTGTCCGTTTCCTCGCCTGGGCACCTTCCATCCCTAGCAAAGTTCCTTCTCCTTCCTATATCACGATTCTCATTTTCCTGCCTCATCTTCACGTTTGAGGATCTCCACGACACTTCCTTCACCGTCTCTTCTCATGTCACGGCTCTCCGCGTATCCCCGGCTCTGTGAGCTCGCCCACCCTACCGTTTCTCCACCCCTGCAAACGTCCATCTTTGCAAGCGTACTATTGGTTTTTCTACACACTTCTTTGGTTGGTGTTTCCGGGCGGGTCAACTTCTTAAGTTAGTCACGTAACTTAATTAGTCCCATAAGTGTACTGTATGTTTTTATCACGAGAGGGTGCAACGGGTTCCCCAGTTGGAGGCCCACATCCGTCGCCGTTCTACTAGTCAGCTTGCGGGTTTTCCCCAACCAGCCATCTCCTACCAGCGGGGAACCACTCCAGGGAGATCATTCTCTACGCTGTCGTCTGGCATTTCGTCATGTGTTGTAGCGGAGTGAATGTAAGTACAGTGTGTATAATGTGTGTTGAGTGTGTTGTGTGTTGAGGATAGGCCGTGTGTTGAGGATAGGCCAAGAAAGAAGAGGGAAATAATGCGCTTTGTCCGTTGCACTTTCGTGAGTGTATTGCTCCGCCTTTCACCTGTATTGATTGGAGAAACCATGGAAAACTACCGATCAAAGCAGCCGGTTGCCAAAATTGTCCTCCAGATAGCGGATGAACCCAAATTCGAACTAGTGAGCAACTATCTTACTAGTGAGCAAAATCCTGCCACCGCCGCGACTCAAAACGCAGAACCCCGTCAGAAGCACTACAGTGACACTAATTGATAACTTGACCCACCTAAGCTAAACCTACGCTCATTTATTCCCCGCATGTCTCCTCACACTTGCGCGCGTGCGAGCCCCCACCCGAGCCCTCATCTCCGTTGGGTGCATACCCGCCTCAATCCGTGACCCTGAACGTGTCTCTTCACGCACTTCGCCCGGGCGTCTCCCTTTACCCGCCCCGGCTCCCGCCCTTGCGCCTTTCACCGGCAGAGGAGGCTCAGTGAATCAACTCATCTCACTACATTGCCTTTGCCTGTGGCAAGATTTTCGACACTAGCTACTTAACTTGGTCGAATTCAGTCGCTGTCTGGAGAAGAATTCTAACTGCCGGCTTCTCTGATCGGTACTTTCCGTGATTTATCCGATCATCCCCAGGAGATAGCCAGAGCAGTACACTAACAATCGGGCCACGGAGTGAACGCGAACCTTTCCTCCTCTTCCTTGTTCTACACTTACCCCTTACACACACTCCGTAACATGCACTACACTACCCACATGTGCCGAGAGACCGGTCAGGAACTTAAGAGCTTGTCCCAGCTGGCGCGGTGTCTAGCAGGTGGGAGATACCTGGTTGGAGAAACCATGCTAGTCGAAGTCGTCGTCGAATATCCCTCCATCGAGGGAAGATCACCACCAGATCAGCATGATGAAAAACATGCACTACACGTACGAGACTAATGACTTCAATAGTTGGCGCGCCCGGAATTACTAACAACCAACCAACCTTGCGCCTTCCACCTGGGGGCGCTCCCACCCTCGCTTCGCGTGTCCTCGTCAGGGCGTGTGTTCCTGGTCCTACTGTCGCCCGTCCCTTTCACCCACCCTCTTCACGATGCATTACAGCATCTTCAGCCCTCGACCCTGCCTTGAGTCCCCTCCCTGTCTCCTGCAGTTCTCCTCTCAAACGTACTCTGTACATTTGCTTGCGAAAACTATAACTGTATAATTCTAACTTACGTGATGCAACGTTCGACGGAAAGCGAGAGGGAAGTGTCACAATCAAAGAAAAATGATAAGTTATAGTAATTGGGAAAATGCTTTATTACGGCCTTCGTTAGTTACATCCAATTAATTAGTTTCCAAATTCGTGCCATTACTCCACCAGCTTCGCAGAGGCCGCGCGGGACGATGCTTCCGTCGCCGCCGCCCATTTGTATTCGCGGGCGCGACGCATATACACACACACACACACACATGAAATCTCCACACTTCCCCCGCCGCCTTGCCGCCCCTCTGTCCCCGCCGCCCTCCGCCCCTGCGCCGCCCCCGCCGCCGCGCCGCCCCGCTCTGCCCCACCAGTCCGCGTTCTCCCCGACACTCCTCTTCGCCCCTCGTCTCTGTTTCCACCCCCACCATCAGCCGCTCTATCTCGGCTTTTTTTTTTTACTCTTTTCTGACGCGACCACGCCTACTCTCTCTCTCTGCATATCTCCTTATATCCCATCTACCCGCCGCTAATGTCCTCCACCTATTCGACGCCCGCCTCTGCAGTCCGCCCCTCATCCATATACTCCCTGACCATACACAACCCTAGTACGCCACTCCTATCTCAATAACAAAGATCTCTCTCTTCTAGCTGCTGCTTCCGACTCTCTGACTTTGCCACGTTCTCGTCTCTCCGCGTGTGCGAACACAAGCTCCCGCGTTCCCCTCCCCGTCATTCACACCGACCTCCCTGTTGTCCGTCCGCCCTGTTTCTCTCGGCCCCTGCTTTCCCAGCTCCCACCGTGTCTCCGTGTCCCACGCTATATCTCTTCCTGTTGTGCCTCTCTTCCTCGTTTCCCCGCCTCACCGACCACCTGCGCACCCACGTTTCCTACCCTCGTTATCCACTGTACACGTCTCGCCATTTGATGCTCAAGGTTCGCCTCGCGCGACGAATACAAAAATGAGCGCGGGCGATCGAGAATGCATCGTCGCTTGCGGTCCTTCTGCGATATATACGCTAGGTAGGACAGTTAATTGGCCATACGAAATTTGGTAACCACACTATTGGAGTTAATTTTATCGGAAAATAATCTAATATATGCGTAAGGCCGTGAATCTATAATTAGCATCTTCTTGGTATCCCAGCCTATTAAAGCTAT
>BOPP01000006.1:18955514-18976393 GCA_017312745.1 Gryllus bimaculatus | reverse complement strand
AGTCCACTAGTGCGGGACAATTCGTTTCAAACGCAACAACAACAGTATAAATTTGAAAATGATATATTGTTGCCTTGAAAAAAAGAATTAAAGAATATAAAGGATGATTAAATGGTTGAGTTTTTTTCAATACTTTTGTTTATTTTTAACCTATAATTTCAGAACGATTAATTTATAAATTATTAATTATATTTTTGCCTCCTCCCTTAATTATATAATACATTTTCACTGTTTCAAGTTACATAAACACTCCCCTCTCTTTTCTTTACTTTGATTGCTTTTTTATTTATTGTTCTGTTTTATCTTTTTTAGTGTATCAGGTATGTGCAATCAGATGACTAATATAGAAACTCATGTGTTTTTAATGAAATTAAAATGTTTGACGAGAAATATATATCATAATAAAACATAGCCATTTCATTTTAACATAGGAATATTTGATAAAAAAAATTAACGCACTTTAAAATTTCAACTTGTCAAACTGTTTTTTCATCTCATTTCACGCACAGAGCACATAAACATAAATGCATAGACATTATTATTATTAAGTAATAATAATAATAATAATAATAATAATAATAATAAGACACTCATTTGTTGATATTACTCTCAAAACAAACTCTGTAAACAGATCTCGTCACTCATGAACTTCATGGAACTAGCCCCACCTCATGAAACGCACGCCACTGTGTCGTGCACAACCTTCTCATTCCAAGAAACACTATACACGATGTTTACTCACCACGCTTATTGATTGGTTCCTAGTTCTCAGCGACTGGTTTCAAATCCAGAAATATTTCACGAATGTCTACAACGCAAATCTAATTTCGTTTCTTCTTTGACCGCTCGAGTCAATTAATTTGTTTATGTAACTCGTACGAATGTACTTGGGGCGACAGCCCGTGAACGGGCTTAGGCCTACCGGCGACGTCCCTGCCTCGCGGCCGTGGGTCTTAAGGGGGTACGTGTGGTTAGCATGTAGCCCCACGCCGTCTTCCGGTCTTCTCAACCGGAGGGCAAATTTTCTCATTGTCACACAGCAACATATACTGGGGCATTGCAAGGAAAACGCACACTATAGTCATGGCTCGGACGAGAATCGAACCTGGAGCCGCAGCGAGTGGAAAGCGAGCATGCTGACCAAGAGCTAGCAACAAGTCCTTTTGTTTAAACACCTAACAGATTTATAATATACAATATGATTGGCTATTCACTAGTTAATTTTCATAAATCTATTCTTTTCATTTACCTATTTTAATTCCTAAATATCCCCTTTTACCGTCTAATCGGTAAATAAGTATATGTCACCGGGAAAATTTCGTAACACGGCGGGATTCAATTACTGAACCACATATTTTATAAACTAGTGTCTCCTTTAAATATGAGGCATGGATAATTCAGAACATACGTACAAAAACAACTATAAATCAGCAAATAAATAAACATAGGCAGATCTTCAGGGAATGAGGCAGTAAAGTAATTGTCTGCTAAGGCGTAATTCGGGTACTGTGTTATTTATCCCTGTAGTAATCCGTATTTGCTCCTTACACAAAGAATGATATACGGTATAGTATATCATTCTTTGTATAAGTAATAGGAATAAGTATTTATTCCTATTACAGCAAGCTGGTTTATACATAATCAAGAAGTATGGCAATTTCTTTCTCAGAATTATTGCATCCAAGAATTGATCTTCATTCAAAAAGCTGAAAATAAATGTAGTAGAATATTTTCGCTTAAAATTATCAGCGTTGTTTTGTAAATAATTTACTACCTAATATTATTAAAAAAATTACTAATAATGTAATATGTTTCACCCTAATAGCCCACATTTTTCGGATTATCAAGTAAAGAATGTTGTACCTATATATTCATTCTGCGATTTTGGCAATGCAAGGGAAAAAGCAATAAAGAATAATATAAATTATCTTTCACTAATTCACACTGGAGCAAGAAAGCAACATGTCAATCAACTGTAACCAACAAGTGTTTAGAAATCCGCCACTAGAAGTAGAAGATGAAGATGAAGATGAAGATGAAGAAAAAGAAAAGAAGAAGAAAGAAGGTAAATAATGAGGAGGAGGAAGCATGGAAAGAGGAAACGAAAAGAAACCAAGGTTGGGGAAGCGGCAACAAACAAGTCAAAGGAATGTTGGGAGAAGAAGAAGGGAAACAAGGGTAAGAAGAAGACCCTTAGAGGATCACATAAAGCAAATCATTACTTGTTGCTTTTACTTTTATTTCTCTTCGAGAATTTTTTCATCATCTCGCTATGCGTAGCTCAACGTTCACCTGTCCATTTTCCTCTTCTTTGGTTTGCCTTCTGGTACAAGTTCCCAGATATACATCTTGTGTCTCAAGATATTTAGATCTTCGATGTCTCCCGGTGAGATGTTGGCGTTTTTTAGATCAATTTGGACCTGTTTTACCCATTTTACTGTTGTTTTCAGTTTCTGTAAGTACGTCAAAATTTTTGTTGTGAATCGGTTGTCATCTAGTCTCATAATGTGCCCATAGAATTTCAGTCATCATGTGCGGAAATAGTATTTTTCTGTCACAGTGTGTAAGACACAGTGACGGTATCCTTCGTCTGTGGGTTTTGGACCAAGGATCTTCCGGATTATTTTTCTTTTAGCCTTCTTGATATTCTCGAGGTCTCCTTTGTAATTAAGATTTAGGGTCTCGCTGGCGTAGAGTGTTTCAGGTTTGATAACAGTAGTGTAGAGTCGAACATTTATGTTGATATTTATGCATCTTTTGTTGTAGATGCTCGCAACTTTCCCCATAGGCTTTCCGCATTTTGAGTTCCTGAGCTTTTTGTGCTAACCTTTCAGTGTCTGTAGGTTCAATAATTTCGCGTAAGCATTTGAAGTTACCAATCTTGCTTATAGCACCATCTTTTGTATTATTATTATTATTATTATTATTATTATTATTACTATTATTATTATTATTAATATTGTTGTTGTTATTATTATCATCATTATTATTATCATTATTATTACTTTACTTTCTTTTCCGTGTGCATTTGCCTTCGTCCGCGGCCCACTGTGCGTCGCCGCAGCCGGGCGCGCGCGGCGTCTGAAAACAAAGTCGTAAACCAATTGCGGCCGCAGGGCGGGCGGCGCGCGCTGCTTGTTTTGGGTCGTTCGGCGCCCGCGCGCGGCAAAACAGAGCAGCAAGTGCGCCCCGCCTCCGCCTCCGCCCCCGCCCCGCACTCATGGAATCTCTCGTTCGCCGGAGAAATACTTAGTTTTTTGTTTACTTACAAGAAACTAAAACACTACTGCAACGTTACCCAAAATGTTGCCAGTTAATATTACCTGTTATATTCTATAGGGAAACGATAGTTTATAAATATTTACAGGATACATACAATATTTGTTTGTATCCCAGCAAATATTATAAACGACATTACATGTGACATCTTATGGCACAGATTACGACTTCTTTGTCGTCTATAACACGAATGAGAGCGTATGTAACTTGTTTATAATAATGTTTTATTGCATTCGTACACAGGGTGTAGAAGAATAAGATATGCAAAAGTTCCTCTGGCGATAAAAAGAATATATGTTGAAAATCGTATTTGAAGTGTAATGAAAACAAGTTTTGCGCCAGATTTAAATCAATTTAGCCGAAGTACTTCTCACAAATAAAAAAGTGTTTTTAGCTTCTTACATGCACTGAAAACAAAGAATAGTTGCCTCAAATTGAAACATGGTTCTCCCTACCAGAATCAATAGTAAAATTTGGCCCAGTTATTTTTGTGGTTGACGCGTGTACGCGCCATGTGTGGACCTACGTGGGGCCCTAAAGCACTGCTGTGTCTGTTAGTCCCCTTGTCTACCTAGTATCCTGTACCACAAAATGTTTGCAGTGCGTGGTTGTCTCTCTCGAAACTTCGGTGAGTAGTTTCACAATCCAAATATTTTCGATAGAGTTACTACAAAAAATGTTGATATCAACAATGAAATTATTAGCATAAATTCATATGTTTGCTTGGAGACTTGCCTTGTATTGTACTCAAACCTTTTAGATATCCAAAAATTTGTTACTTAAAAAAACAATATGCAAAAAAGTGAAAGCACTTATATTATTATTTTTTAAACTTGACAATAAAAACATTTACTGAATAGAATTACATGCATTAAGATTAAATCTGAAATAATTTCATAGATGTTTGCCAAATATTCTCTCTACTGATATTTAATAGCAAGAAGGGAAATTAAGTGTTCTACGCAACACGAAACAAAACTAAATTAAGCGAAGACTAGCTCCGGCAGCAGGCTTCAAAGGAATCCTTGGTCAATACACGCGTGCAAAACTACGTCGAATGACCGTGTCCCCGCAAAATAACCCACGCTAGAAATAAATAAATTGCCCCTCAACGAAAATAATAATTTTTGTCAAGTAAAACGAAATAAAAACAATTCCTAGGTGTAATGGGTAAATTATATCACTGCTACTGATTTATTCTTATTCACATCTCCAATATCACTCATTATAGCTAATAAGAAATAATGTTCTCTCTGTTTTCCGACCACGTTCAGAACATTTTTTCCGCCCTCACGCTGTAAGTTCTGAGAACAATCGCTAAGCGATAGAAAATACCTTTAGATTAAATATAATTTTGATATCTGACAACATTTTTTACTTATTTAATCATGAAAATAATTCACATTGTAAATATTTATAAACATGAACTCAATAATACAAATTCAAAACTTTTAATCAGGAAAATTAAAAAGATGTAACTAGAATGACGCAATTCAAAACGAACCAAGTGTTTTTAATGTTTCAACGACGTGTTGTATACGCCAGGATGTTTTTCTAATCAGAACAGTTTAAGCCAAAATAGCTCTGGACACTATCCCAGAAGATAATACTTTATCAGGTAATTAAATTAGCGTAAATTGTGATAATATTTTCAAGTAAAGTATTACATATCACACCGAAATTTTTTTAAAATATCTCAATGACACTGTACATAAACTTCAGTATTGGTTTGGAAGATATAATCAAAGTCAAATTCCATTAAATAGAAGACAGTCCAAGTCACTTAATTTGAACGTCACTAAAATGCCTGGATCCTCAGCAAAGCAGTCTTTCGAATGCGGAGCCAAGTAAGGCCTATATAAATTATTTACGAAATGTACTAACAATGAAATATAACTAGTACCTCGTTCCTCATATTCAAAATACTCCTTAAACCTATATAATTACGGCAATAAACAGAGAAGGCGCATTTTAACGACATGGCTTACATTTCTGTTAAGTCAACTAAGAACAATGTAATACTCGTTTATTCGCAAATATATACACACTAAAATCGTAAAGAAAATCTTCAGTGACCAAACGACATTTTAATGCGTGTCGTAACAACAAGGTTTAGCTGAATATAAATGTCACCCTAAATCAATCAGCACCTAAGGTAATGCAAATAAACGGATCGTAGCCGCCCAAATTACTTTGCACATAATCATTAGAAGGTGAGCCCCTATAAAAAGGCGTTGTGTTTATTACAGTAATAAACGAAAGGAGTGTATAAATAAGCATCTAATTGCACTTGTGGTAAATAAAGAAAGTCACTCCTATCGGTGCTCATTTCTTCATTTATTTCGAGTGCAATTGTACGCCTTTATACATGTGTTACATTCAATATTTTTTCGTTTCCATTCGAAATTATTTTTATTTTTGATTAAGAGAAATTTATCCTATGTATTCTATATTTACATTCGATGACGTCATTTTCATTCTGTACATGTCCAATTTTAATAGGTCTTGCATTGTGTATTTACGATCACCATAGTGACTGTAGAAAGAATGGTGAATTTTAATAATATTCCGAATGAAATATTACAAGAAGTGTAAAATGCAATGAATGCATTTTTCCCTTTAAAAAGTACAGATTAGTATTAAAAATTATACAATTTATACAAATCGTGGAAAATCGCTAAGCGAGTCATATGTAATACCGAAGAAGTTTTATTAGTTTACTTTTCAGAACGGGTAAATAAAATTAACGTTTATATTTTTCGCATTTGTATTAATCTTACAACCAATGTTTTATATTTATAAATTTAAGTTACTAATAATTACTACTATTATGTGTATCTATTAGTAATCTAGTGTGAAATGAAGTTGCTTATGGCCATATTTGTCTATGCTGCAAAAAACGTTACGTGTGAAAGAGAATATTGACATTTCGAATTACTCCATTACTTCCGAATTAGAATATTGATAAATCGAATTTAATCGATTTTGTGCAAACAAATAATAAAACAGGTCTTTGACAGAAATGACCTAAATTTCATCATAAATATTTACTTTTCGTGTTACATGAAATCTTCGAACCTCAATTATTTGCTTATTTTTTTATGGATCCATAGAGACTAAATTGAATTATTTTGAACCTTTTGCCAACATCTCGATGGTAGATGTGTAGTTTCAATTGCACGCGTGCCATTAATGTAGTGATAACGTAAACGATTTTTCACGTCATTAATGAGTATAATTCATGTATAAAACGAAAAAAGTAATAATGAAGTAGTTTCGCACCACTCTATTGTTCGAAGATCAATTATTTTTGTCTGGTATTTTCAATCTGCCATTAATAACGTCAATTACAAGCCAATTAATGAGAAAGTCTTACAACTGTATCATAAAAGCATAAAAATACTTGCTTGAAATTAAAATATTAATCAATTTATTGTCATATAAAAAAATGTGGAGCCATTTTTGAAAAAAATTGCAAAAATGGTCCAAGAATTTAGAGTACTTCCCTTAAAAACATAAATGATTTTCAAAACTGGAAGATTTTATACCAGCACAGATTGACTGACGAAAATTCATTTCAGAAAACTTACTATCTAATATTACTAATAGGTAGGTGCTAGTGCTGATCAGAGACAGGTAGATAGACAGACGGATAGGAGAACGGAAGTTTTAAAAAAATTCAAAAACACACCGAAAACGTGAATTTTCTTGGAAACATCGAAATTAATTTTACGTCGCATTTCTCTACACAATGTGTATCACTTTGCATATACCTATGCTCGCGAGAAAGTAAAAACAGTCAGGTCGTAACGCTTGACTCACTAACTGCTTACTGATTCGTGGCGCGTCTACTGCAAAGGTAATAAGTTCCGTAATTGTAGTTCATGATTTTACCGCGGGAGGTGGCAGTGATGTTCTCCAGCTAGATGCGACGCCGGTTAGTAGTGTTTTCCCGTAAGAGGATTCTCTTACTAGCGGGGCACAGCTCCAGCCAGAACACTCTAAGCACACGGCATGTGTGGTAGTGTAGTTTATGTGTGTGTAAGTAAGGGGTGAGGATAGGACAAGGAAGGAAATACAGCGCTCGATCTGTGGCAGGTTTGTTAGAGTTCTGCTCCGGCATTCGCCAGGTGTTGATCGGAGAAACCACGGAAAATTGCGGATCAGAGCAGCCAACCATTAGAGTCCTCCTCTAAACAGCGCCTGAATTCATCCAAGCTGAAAAAGTAGTATCGAGAGTCCTGCCATCGTTGGGAGTGGAACCGTAGGACCTCCCGGTCAGAAGCACTGCAGTGATATCAATTGATGCTCTGAGCCACCTAATCCGATCAGATCGGCTAGAGCTCCACGGTGGCTCTTGAATTCAGTCTTTGGCCGATCACTGAGGCTGTATCCTATAGAAACCACGTGATCAAGACGGGTCTTGGTGGTGGGAGTTATGGGTGTAGCACACATTGGGATAATTTTAGCTGAGGTGTCGAGAGTTCAGGTATTTGCTGATATTGCAAGTCATGTTCTGTTTTTAGAAGGTGTTGTGTATATGAATGGATTCTAACTTTAATCTGTATCAGAACCTATTTTCAATTTCTATAACACGGAAATGAATTTGTTTGTCAAATATGCGTTTGTTTTGAGTTAGGTGACGTGAGACTGTGATAGTGTTGTTTCTCCAGTCTTCTTTAATTATCTGTGTGAGGTTTCGTCCGATTTGCCGTATGAATTGCAGTTGTTGGAAGTGAGAGCGTAGAAAAAATTAACAATTGTCACTAATGTATTTTAGTTTATCTCTTGTATAAATTAAGAATAAATTCATTTCTGGGTTTTAAGTGTTTCCTCATTTGCTTAGTGCACTGTGAGCAAATAAATCAATCATCTGCTACACAATATTCATGAGTCCACCAGCAGGATTTCGTGAACTGTCGCTACCGTTCTTCTTGTTCCTTGAGTCTAACCAAGACCGCTTCTACAGAAGGCTTCGACACTAACTGGCAAGAGGTGCTTGACGTCATCAAAGCTAGGTCGTCTCCGACCATTTACAATACCCAGATGTTTAGCATTTATCATTTTTAAATATATTTAATTCATTACTATTTTCATTACTATATAATTAATTTATAACAAATTCTAAAACATTGCATTTGCCTAGATGTGCAAGTAGCATTTAACCCTGAAGATAATATTCGAGTTGCGAAATGTTTTGACGAGGTAAATTGCAAGATGGTAACAGCCAAAGTGTCTTCGCCAATACTAAAAAATGGGTCTCTACCAGCTGTATTTCCAATGCACCCAGTATACCTGTCCTATAGAAGATAGGGATCGCGAAGACCTCAGCAATAAGGAAGCCAGACGAGAACGTGAATTAAGTTGTAAAATATATACATGTAAGTGCCTAAAACTTATTTACAATCAGTTTCTAATATTAGACAGAGCAAAGTATTCTATGCCAAACTAAATTTTATTTTCATTGATGCAGCCTAATTTTGCTCACATAATAATAAGTAACACAATTTTCTTTGGTATTGTACTTATTTCTGATTGCTTTGAATAATGACGGAAAAACATGCATCCCAACACTAAAGCGACGCAAACAAACGCTGATGCAGAACTCTGCCTAAGTATCATGACGTCATTGGTATGTGCGTCATTGAGTAGAGGCGGCGGTGTGCTAACCCCATTAACCCCTGGCGGGTAAATATATCAGGTTATGTTCACTGAAAACAGCATTGAGTCTACACTTGAACGTATCGGCTACAACATAATTACTATTAAAATACCATCACCTCTTACCTTAACTTCAAAAACCCAAGAATGTGATGCAAAACACTCAGTGAGGAAAGTTTTCAAAAAGCTTCACTGAAACCTTGTCCAAGAAACCTTGACACGTCGCAACAAACTCACTGGTGAATCGAGTATTATGTTCTTAGAGTTACGATGGCATCAGGTACGCAGTACCACTTACTAGACCGGACAGCCAAGGGACTGAAATTCAAGGACCTGAGTTTTTGGGGGATTTTGGGATTTCCGCCAGGGCGTTTGATCACCGAGGTGATGCAGAGGCATCGTCAATGCTGTCACTGAGCAATCGTACACTACCTGGCCCACGAAAAAAGTGAAGTACAATGAATATAATATCTTCCTCCAGAAAAACAGAGCCTATAATGCGCTTATTCTAATGCCGATTTTGGACGAGGCCAGTGTAACAGTACTCTGTCAGCATCTAACCTGTATTTCAAGTCAATAGTGCCAACCAAATATTCGGAATGAAAGTTCTGCAAATTCTTTGCCGACAAGACAATGAATGCGATAGCCACTGTAGATAATAGCAAAAATATCAAACTCTTACCTACGAATAAGGTAAATTCTTCTTTTTCTAACAAAGGTATGTTTCATTCAAATGCTTCAAAGCAATAATCATCTCTGCCAGGAATCGAACATGGGTATTCCAGTTAATGCTCTGTTGTTCTCACCACTGAGCTAACGGTGGCGCGAATGCTCTGAACAATTTCACAGGCCTGGCTTATTGCCCATTATATGATTAGCCATTGTCACTATAGGCTGAGAACGGCTTTGAACAATTTAGCTTATTAAATTCAATGGTTGCACATAAACGAGATCACTACAGGGCAGGAATTTACTGGGCCCAACATATTTCCGACGTAACTACCTATCCAACGAAGTGACAATATAGTGCCAATCATAAAGTTCTTTATTACAAACCGAAAATACTGCCGGCTGAGTTTGCTCAGATCCAGAATGGCTGTTGAGCCCAGGAACTCTGACCATGAGGTCCTTGGGTTCGGGTCCTGACGATGGCGGATTTTTGACATTCGAAGTAGATTGAATCCAACCGATGCATAGAGGAGAATTCTAGAGGTCGTCTGTAGTTATCGGTAATTTACCGTGGTGTCGGCGATCAATACCAGGTTAATACCGAAGAGGAACCCTAACAAACGGGTTACGGACTGAGCGCCATCTTTCATTCGTCTTCCTTGCTCTATTTTCTCCCATTACTCTTAATGCTATACAATAGCCACAAATGTCAGGATAGTTATTGCTTGTATTGGTTGAGGCGGTGTCTCGAGGGGTAGATATCTGGAGAGGAAAATCACTCGCAAGCCGAATTGTAGGTTGGCCCTGATTTTACATTTTATCTGAGGTGGAACACCGCAATCTCCCGGATAAAACATCCACGTCACTAAATTGACGAATGTACATAGCGGTTGACGAGCCCAGAGACAATGATCAATCGAATATTCAAAAGTAATTTTAACAGAATCCAGTATAATAAGTATTACCTAACACGTCGAGTGCAGCCTGAAAGCTGAGATTAAGGTCAACAAGTTGCCAACCGAAATGCCGCAATGTAGTGCAGTGAATCCTCCGCTGACGAGGGTCTGAATAGGCGGACCAGCGGAAATGCCTGCCACAACCAGCGCCGCGCCGCGAATTTGCATTCTAACAAGCGGCCAATCAAGGCTCCGAGTTCTTCGTGTGCATTGAGCCATTTCCACCTGCCCAGGTGGCAACCTTGCTCGCGTTGCGTGAGCGCGGAAAGTTTTACTTTAAACGAAACGAGCCCATTACCTTTTCGACGCACGGGATGGAAATTTCCTTATGCGGTTATGCATCTCTGGCTTGTGTCGCTTCGAGATAACTTTTTTGTACTCAAACTTGTATTCTATAAATTTCTTTCCATTCTTTTTATTTTTTATTTTCTCGGAGTCCTTGGGTGATAAATTGCAGTCAAATTTAGATCTTCAAAACAAAGATATAACAGAAATAACAAAATTGTATTCCTAATAATAAAACTATAATTCAATCTTTCCACTTTAAAAGATACAATTCGAGTTCGATAAGAATGGACGTACGTCACTATCATCGCCGAGAATGATCGGATAAAGGCCCACTAATGTTGAAATTTCGTTTAAAGAACACTTTTTGAAGCCAAATTGGAAAAACTACCAATTATTCATTCCAATTAGGATCTATTAATTCCACGAACTGCAGGTACATATCATTCCCAGCAAAGATAAAATTTAAAAAAATATTTTTTAAATGTTTTGTAATTTGTAGTGAAACATGATTTTTTGTCAGTCTAAAAAATACTGAAATGACCAAGAGTATGCTCTTATGAGCCTATTGAAAAGCTATGAAGTATCTGATCATTCTGAAAATATATAAATCGCATTTATAATTTTAAAGAGTACTACACAATACTGCAAGAGAACGTAGTTCCTATGCCTCACCAAATCTATTTTTAGTTACCTGTCATGCAAACGTCCTTTTTTTCATAAACAGTATACTCTATAATACACATCACCAAAAATATCTAATAAGATAACCACTGAGTAGACTGTAACAGAAGAATAAAATAGCATAATTTAGAGAAGGTAATTAAAACAACAGGAAAGATTTCAACAATGTATGTCTAATTGGTTAAATTTAGCATTACGACCAAACAATTTAGTCATATCAAATAACAATAAAGCTCATTTGCATCTTACCAAAAACACAAGAAACGTTGATAACGTAGTGTGGGAATTAAAACAAGGCATTACGTTCCCTGTAATTCGAAGCCTTCAAAATTAATTAAAAAGTAATTGTATGAATTTAATTACGTAACACAATTCCCTGTTTAATGTGCTCGTCGGTGGCTTTCATCCCATAAAACATACATTAGCAGCGTAATGAAGCCCCTACGCGCTCGCCACAAGCGAGGCGAGGACGGGAGGGAAGAGTGGAGGATAATGGACGAGACGGGGAGAGAAAGGTGGGATACGGGGCGATGTGGGCTGGGAAGGGAGATAAAAAATATTCTGGTAGGAAAGGTGGAGGGGATCGAAGAGCGGAGGGAACAGTGGGCGATGTTGGGAGAGAGGATTGTGGTATAGGCATGGAAGGGCTGGGACGGGAGACTTTGTGGTCATTACGGGGAGGGGATTTCGGTCGTGACGGTGAAGAGCTTGTTGTTGCTGGGAGGAATTGAGATCTGGGAGGGGAGGGGATTGTGGTGTAGGTGCGGAGTTGTGGTTTCGATAAGCAGGGAAGGGGTGATTGTGGTTGAGGAGGGAAGGGGATTGTGGTCGAGACACGGCGGTCGTTGTGATCGGGGTGAAGTGAGGGTGCTGGGAGCGCGGGAGGGTCAGAGAGAGGATGGTGAGTGACAAAGGTGGTGGTAGTTGGGTCGAGCAGTTAGCACGGTGGGGTATGGAGTATAATGTAGTTCGAGATTAGGGTATAATAGTCGACGAGATAGAGATAGAATTTTAAGGATATGGAATGGTGAAACGCAGGAGGGAATGGAGGGCGAGACAGTAAGACGCACATTAGGCGAGTAAAAATGTGTGTAGGAGTTTGAAGTGAGGGTGGGTGAATGATTGGTCAGGATTGAAAAAGTTCGAAGGATTGCGGACGCGATGGAGCGAGGGAAAATAATGTTGGATGGTTAGGTCGAGGAGAATAGTTTGCGCGAAGTGAAAAGGGAATGAGGAGTATGGTTGGAAAGAGACTGGAATGAGGTGGGTAACAAGGAGAGAATATAGAAAGAAAGCCTTAGAGATGGTTAAAACTATGGGGAGATAATGATGCGCATAGTGCAGGGTCATAATAGAGCGGAGTGTGGAGACTGTGGGTGGGTCTGTACAAATGGAATGCCCGACATGATTAATCAATATTAACCCGTAATAATTTTCATGAATTGTGGTAATAAAGATAGAAGCGACTAAAAACAGTTTTATTAACTTAAAGCTCAATACTTACAAATTAGTATTAATTAAACCTCAATCCTAGTGCCATGATCTGACCGTCAAAAACAACGGCCCAGAGTGCGGTGTGATAGGAAGGGAATGTGTACGAATAGAATGGTGAGTGAGGCAGGCAAAATTTGTTTGTGAGCCACAGAGGATACGGGGATTAAAGGGACAAAGATAAGGTGGTGGACGAACCCCAATGCTGGATGGATAAGAAGCGGAGCAGGGATTGTTCAGTCGGAGAAGTTTATTTCGACACGTGTGGTACGGTGAGATGGACAAGGACTAGAAGTATCTACAGTGAAAAAAGATGGCAAACAGTGTAAGGATTTTGAGGGTGGGAGAGGAGATAAACAATGATAGGCTGGGGGAGGAGGAAAGGGACTTGTCTGAGAGATGTAGCGAGCGTGGTAAGGGGGAAGAAGGGATGATAAGCAGGCAGAAAGGGAATAATGGGCGTCACGGGGAGGAAATGGAAATTGGAATGATGTCGGAATGGCTCATGGAAGGGAGACATAATCCTGTAAGGCTGAAAGAGGTAAGATGAGCGAAGCGGGACATTGATAGGGAAGGAGTAGAGTTGTGCGCAAATAGTGCACTAGAACGTTGGGGTAAGGGTGGCAGAGTGGGATGTGTGGTGGAGAATAAATATCTGGTAGAATCAGTTCTACAACATGTTGCATGGCAAAAATAGGAAAAATATTAATATATATATATATATATATATGGCATCATGCGGATTGGTGCATTGACCGATAAACGATTGTATTCGGTAATTTATTATGTAAAATAAAATATAAATAAATAACGCTAGATGACATTTCCCTGACAAATAAAAAGAAATTAAATGAAATTAATTATTAAACTACATTATTATGGTCACAGATCTTTCACACAGAGATTTCACACTTTTTTCTAGTGATTTTACCCAGCCAACAGCCGGTTGTCCTTTACGTCCTGATAGGTCCCATATTCGATGACACACTAGAGAACAAAATACTTGCGCGTTTCTCTCATCTGGAGTCAGCAGAAAGCGAGGCCCTCCGCGACCACCAATTCACGAGAAAGAAGGGACACACAACCATGCACAAGGCGTAACTCGACCCTGCGACCCTTCGGACAGAAGTGCTGGATAGGTGCACACTCAGCCAAGTCACCCCGTCCGGGCCGGTTCCTTGTGTACTTTAATTATCGAATATTTTATTTGTTTTGGTTTCGGGGATCTTTTAACTGCGGAGGTCATCAAGTCCCATGAGCGATCTACAGAAAATAGTATAGGGACATTACATTGAAGTGAATAATGATAAAGAAATAGAGGAATGATATGCAGGCGAAACAGTAAGCGTTTGTAAGCAGTAACAGTTTGCACACCACAAATGACACCTGAACTGTCTGGGGATCGAACCCGTGGTGGAAGGCTTTTGCACTAGTTATTATGCTACGAGACCTGTCCTATGAATCATTGTAACACGTAACAGTTACGCATTATTAAAGTTCGTAACGATATCTTTCCAGCGGCATGGTGAGGGAGGTGAAATATGTGATGCGGATAATTTTTTTCAAATAATAATGCTTCTCAATATTCATAAAATTGTAAACTTTACATTATTCTTATCTTTTTAAGTTGAAGAAAATCTGTGTCTCGAAAATGATGTAAACAACCTGAAATTAAGAAGTATATTGTAATGTTGAAATTAATTGTAGTCGTGATTTTAATTGAAAGCAAAAGTATTATGGAATTACTGTCGAATGAATCATATTGAAAGAAAGAACCCCCAAATCATATCTATTAAGTGAAACTGAAAGCATTACAATTTTAGGATCGTTTGTTGTAATTCATGTCTTGCAGTAATTTTATAAAGTACATTTTCTTTTGGAATGAAAAATTCTTTTAAAACATTACTTTGGTCTTGATTTTCAGATTTTTTATTTTTATAGAGAATTTTCTCTCTCAGGTGGCATAATATGGCTGTATGTGCGCTAAATAATAAACAGATATATCAGATCTATTACGAAAATGATCATTCGTTTTTTACAAACTTTATTGACATAGGAGGTGGTCTTTATTAAAATACATAACAAATTATTGATAAAACAAATTAAATTTGGTGAAAGTAAATAAACCTTACACTTGTTTTTGAACACTTATTTTTAATAATGACACATAATTATGTCACACAATTCCATTCACTTAACACATATAATGCCCTTAAAGAGTTATCATTTTAATGACCTGTTGAGATGTCTCAGAGCAACGACTCTTGTTACTGCAACGTTTCTTTCTAGGAGGTTTAAGGGATACATTCCGTAGAGCAGTGGAGGACTTTTTACTCTAGCTCTAGATGGCTGCACTGATCGATAGGGGTCCGTTGTTTTCTTTCAATATCATACGAATGCCGAAGAAGCACCATAACTAACGAATATCTTACATTCGCTTCATTATTAGTCCCAACCCTCTCTTACCGTTACATACAAACACGAACACATTGATACCCTGTACTACCATAATTCACGGGAGGCAGAAAGAGCGCTGAGAATACGTCGCGACTTTAGGGATTACTCGTTGGGGGAAATACCTCGAGAAGAGAAACCCGCGAGCCTACGTTCATGGGCGACAGATCTCACGTCCCAGTGGAGGGTATACACACCTCCCTGCTTCCTGTAAGACTAGTTTAATGCGGACGTACGCTCGTGGAATGAAATATTAGTACTTAACGTGTCAGATTCGATGTAACTTCGCAATTTAAAGAGGTACAATTTTGATTGAAGAATCGTTTGACAACCGGTTCCTTTCACCTCTCTCGCATATACAGGGTCAGTCACAAAACTTTAGCACCTCCTGTAACTCTTGAATGGTTAAAGTTATTGCAATGCAGTTTTCACGGAAGTGCATGAGAACAAGTGGCTAATTGATACACGTATTCATTTCTATTTTATAACTTGTATTTTAGGAGATATTTGAGGTAACTTTTTTAAACGGATTGATACATGTTTCTTTAGTGTATCATAATGAGCGTAAAAAGGCCAATTCAATGATATAAATATTATCATATGTTAGACTAGCATTTTTTCAGTAATATTGATTTTTTGTGACTAATGTTTAACGGATAGTTTGAACGTAACAGTCTGCCACACCAGATCACGCAGTGCTCCCCTTCCTAGCGCGCGCTCGGGGAAGGGAAGGGATCTTAGCATTTGAAGATACGAAACATATTCCAAATATTCACAAAAATGTTGCAGTTTTTCTGAACTCTGCTTTCCATTCTTTTGCATTTTCACATTTTTTGTATTACTTAAGGATTCAAAATACGGATTTGTCATAAGTACTACGTACTGAAGTAAGTTGTTATTTTAACTTAATTTAAAAGGGTGTCATACCTCAGGATATTAATGGGAACTTGACACTAACCACCTGCAACAGTTTGTGAATATTTGGAATATGTTTCGTATCTTCAAATGCTAAGATCCCTTTTGTTCCCCGAACGCGCGTTTGCTGATGGAGCGCAGTGTGACCTTGTGTAGCGGACTATTATTTTCAAAATATCTATTAAACATTATTCGCAAAATGTCAAAATTATTCAATAAATGCTTATCTAACATATTACAATATTTATATCTTTGGAGATGTCATTTTACACTCGTCATATTAGACAGAGAAATATGTTCAGTTCTCTATGGAAACACGAAGTTACCTCACATATCTCGTAAAACACAAGTGATAAAATGGAAATCAATTCACGTATAAAGTAGCCCTATTCCCTCATACATTTCTGTGAAAACTTCACTGTAATAACTTAAACCGTTCAAAAGTTAAGTGTTGCTAAAATTACGTGTATAACATGATTAATACTTACAGAACTAATGAAAGAATAATATTTGCGCTTGTAAACTAAATAGTTAATCAATCAACCGTCTTTTGGGATGTAAGAGATGAACTCTCTAACACATAGAAGTGTCTGGGTAACACTCCATCTCAAAATAATCAACTCACTACAAAGAATGGATTTCACTAAACGTTATCCACGAGCTACAAGAACTCATTTCACGAGTGACAGGTATAGCGTCATTCCCGTTACATGATCTTATCAACCGGTTCTTCAACCAAAATTGCACCTCTTTCAATTGCGAAGTTACATCGCATCCGACAGGTTAAGCACTAATATTTCCTTTCCACGAGCGCACATCCGCATTAAACTAGTCTTCCAGGAAAGCACTCTCGCGTTTAAACACATCCTCACGCGTGCAACTCGGGAAGTGCTAACGAAGGCGTGGCCCGTCGTGCAGTGTTCCTTGATTGCTGATGGCATTACCATTACTCACGAAGCACCGCGCGCTCAGGAGGTTCGTACGCACGCCCTTGCCGACAGGAGAGCTTCCAGGGAATTGTTTCATACGCACATCTACCTGACTATTTGGATACCTTTCGCGCGTAACAGGGTTATGTAACTTATCCAAATTATTATTATTATTATTATTATTATTATTATTATTATTATTATTATTATTATTATTATTTTATCACTATTATTATCAATGAAAATAATGCCAATTTTTTCCAGGCTGGAATTCATGTCTTGGATATATATGAAACAAATACTGTATGTGGAGAAGCAACGTGACACAAACTGAGAAGTAACCCCTATTGCCTTCCTAACATGTTTTTCTGTAAGAAGATGAGATATAAACCATACCTCGTTGACTGTTGTTAGTACCTTCGTTGTCGAGAATTTGTTTAAGGTTTTCCAATAACATTTCCCTATCGTATCTATCAGCCTGTAAAACCAAAACTACTAAAAAATTACCTGTGTTATTTTATCGGTGCCGTCGAGTTTTAAAGAAATCACAGAAGTCTCTTCCGAGAACTAAGAGGTACTTCATCAATTTGGAAATAGTTTCCTTATCCGTATTTTCTAAGACTGAACCAAAAAGAAATTTAGTGAGTGAAGATAACAAGAAAGTTTTAAATACGTGCATCTAAATAAAACTTATTTATTTGCGAAAGAATGAGTCATGATACTAACCTTTTTCTGAAAAGAGCTATTTATATTCCACTCAAAACAATTAATAAATCTCCTCAATTTTCACACTTTTATCTGACGTCTTCAAACATTCTTCTATTTTCTCGATTTGCTTCAAATGTTTGTCCGTTTTACCTCGGAGCATTGTAAATAATACTCCACACTAAGCAGAAGAATTCAAAGCATTTCCACGTTGTTTGCTTATATTTACCAGCAAAAAGAACGCCACTTGCCTGCCAGTATTGCTCTTTGTCCTTAGCGCACGTGCGCTACGATACGTCAGCTCTTAATACTTCTCGTTGGCGTCGAGTTTAAACAAATCTCTCCATCGGGTTAGTTCAACGGGCGAGGCCTTTATTCAATTTCGCGCTCTCGGTTGGCGCAGCGCTCTCTAGAGAACCAAGTTGGCGCGCGTCAGTTTCGCGCCAGCGAGCGCCAGCCCGGTCCCTCGGGCGACCGTGAGACCGGGGGAACCCTCACCACCGCCCCGCGCCCGGCGCCGCCGAGTTATGCATCCCGCAGTGCGAGACTGCTCTGCGGGTTGCCGCACGAGACGTCAAGGGGCCGTGAGCACAGCCTTTCACACCGTTTTCACAGCATGTAAACCCGCGTGTCCTGAAACGTTGCAAGCTGACTTCAGACGAGTTTACATATTTACTTAAAACTAATGACACACACACCATATCAAAGAGATATATAAAAAAGCCTATAAAACAGAAAACCTAAAACGAAACTAGAAAAAAATTATATAAAACAATGGAAGTATCAATATGAACGCTCTTTAAGTGAAATGTGGGATGATATAGAAACAGACTAACACCCTAAGAGATCGAGAGGCTGTAAAAGATGTAAAAGATCCGTCACGAAATTAAGAAGTAAGCGTCATTTTAATATTTGACGTATAAGTGGCATGAAAACAAAAATAAGTAATTGGGCCATACAAAGGAGTAAAATACATATGCTGGAAACAATATGTATAGCACTACAAACCAAGGAAAAAGGGATGTCGGATAACGTACATATAGATAGATGTATCATTTGTGAAACCGGAACAGGCGATCTTCAATAATACTTGAAAAACCAAGAAAGTGCAAACACCGATGTGGATACGTTTAGCATAAACAACTACGAGAGATTTGTAAACTGCAAGGAACGTAACTGAACATTAGAAAGCAAAAAAACAATAAAGCAATGTATACTCGTAGTAAAAACACATTGTTATTGGTGCTCACACATACGAAGATACGGTAAAATGAAATATAAACAAGGTCAAATTACACTTTTCTGCTATTATTTTTACTACGACCAAAATCAAGCTTCTGAGCGCCTTTTCACTCTACCTAACAATATAAAGATTAATTTCATCGATGAAACCGTTAACTATCATTTCTTGATGCTGCTTATAATAAAGGAAAATCTGGACATTTTCTTTAATTTAAAAAACGTGAGATTAGAAATAACAGTTTGATGTATGAATTCGGTCATTACACTATGGAATTCATCAGCATTTAAATAGAGATGTTTCCATTATGTGATGTTTAATAACTGACGTTAAAGTGAAGCCATTCCGCCTCGTTTACGGCGGATCAGAGGAAAACCAATTTATTAAAAATAAATGACATGAAAGTGTGATAACTTTTTTATCTTTATTCCCTATTCATGTGTTACTATTATTTCCTTTAAAATCTGTTCCTTTCAGAATGTGGCGAAACAATCCCTTATATAAAATAATATTACTACTATAAGTAAATCTGCTTCTAAAATATCCAATGAATACAGAAAAGGGTAATCTACAAATAATCGAAAAAAATATTAACACAAGTATGTGTTGGCTATTTACACAATTAATATAGTTTTAGGTGAATGATATGTAGTGCACTTGAAACGTCGAGAAAACGTTGAATTGAGGTGTAATAAAAATGTGACTGTTTTATTGCTTTATTCTTCACAGATGTTCTAATGTTCAAAATGCATTGATATAACGTAAACAAAGATGTATACACAAACTCGACTTCAACTTTTTACATTGGTACACTATGCAAGGATTCTAAGCAATAGTTTCAATAGCTAGATTACTGTGCCAAGAATTTGGTTTACAAAATTACAATTAAAAAGATCGTAGCTGAACCGAATTCTACATACGCGCATTTTTAGATTACAAATTAGTATTTACTACGAATGTAGAGGTTATTTTTACAATTATTTGTCTGTTGTATAATTTTAATTAAAATGCATTACTTCTTTGTGATTTTTTGTATATCAGTTACTTCAATTACGTATTCAGTTTCATATACAATTCTAAACAAACATACATTTTTGCTGCTGTACAATATTTTGTGTAGTCAATAATATCTTAATTTGTGTACTGTGCTTTCCACAATCTTTCATGTAATCAGGTTATATATCTTCTGGTTAGTGAATGTTCCTAATATTTTTTAATAAATGTAGTTAGCCGGCTGACAGCTGATACCAAATACCATTGTAGTGTTTGATTTAAGGACATGCTTTTTGTAAATAAACTTTCCAACTTTACTCACGTGGCCTAGTGCATAATTCAAAACTTAAAAAGGTATGTAACGTATTCAAAAAAGGCGTATTAAGTCCGCAGAGAGCTATATCAAGACGCAGCATCCTATTCTCCCCCAGGGGACATAAATCTCCAACTCGCGCTTCAAACTCTTTCCTAGGAGACGCCGCCGCCGTCGTCGTCTCGAATCGTTCGCAAAATTCGCATCGACAACTTGGCAAGGGATCGATTCGGCCCTGCCACATCCCAACGGCCCGCGGGGCTGCGTCGGCGCACTCCCAGAGATTTGGCAAGCGCGCGGGATTC
>BOPP01000006.1:18905958-18944037 GCA_017312745.1 Gryllus bimaculatus | reverse complement strand
TTCCTATGTCGGTTGAGAATCTTTCGGTGACATGAAGGAGCTTCTCCAGTCCCTGTAATGTTCCTGGCTACAGTTTGATATCGTCTATGTATCCTAGATGACTCACATCATGTTTGCTCTGGCCTTTCAGCTCATATCCTACTCCCATGCTTTCCAGCAAGGAGGGAAGGGGACTCATAGAAAGGCAGAACCAGTAAGGGCTGAGACTATCGCCTTGGTATATACCTCTGCGGATTTTCAGTGTCTTAGTGACAATTCTTTCACTACTTGAGGACATATGTATTGTTGTTTTCCAGTGATTGATTACGTTCATAAGAAACGATTGCATGGTTAATACGATATAGTTTTAGAACATAGATCAGCCAGTCATGCGGGACCATGTCAAATTCCTTCTTGTAGTCGATGAAACAAGTATACAGATCTCGTTTTTTGTCGGATGCCTGAGTCATGATGACACTGTCGATTACAAGCTGTTCTTTGCACCCCAATGAACCCTTGCAACAGCATTTCTGGTACTCTGAAAGAATATTGTTTTGTTCACAATGTTGTTATATCACTGTTTTTAAACAACTAGTGATGATTTTGTATAGCCCGTTGAGGCATGTGATGGGCCGGAATTGTCCGGGATATGTGGCTTTGTTAGATTTCGACTTCATGAAAGTGATCCCCTCGCACAGGGCCGTCGGTAGTTCTTCAGAGTGTTTCAGAAAATGATTAATGAGAGTCAAAATTATTTCGTGTATACAGGTGAATCTTTTAAACCAGAAGTTATGAAGTCCATCTAGTCCAGGGCATTTCCAATTTTTGATTTTGTCAATAGGTGTCTTTAGAACATCCATTGTTATATCGGAGACTTCCATTTCCTTGATCTTGCTTGATACGTCCGACACTTCTGTCAGCCATAATGCGTGGGACTGGAAATGACTTTCTGTTGACCATATCGTGATCCAGTGATCTTCCACAGTTGATTTCTCCGGTAATTTTCCTCAATGGACTTCTATTTTCAGATTCTCATAGAACCTCTTCTGGTTTTTAATAAAATCCTGATTGTCTTTTTTCCTTTTCAAGCTCCTGGTGTAGCGTCGTAATCTTTGCGAGTAGACACTGAGTTGTTTGAGAGTATCTATTATTATTATTATTATTATTATTATTATTATTATTATTATTATTATTATTATTATTATTATTCGGTGTCGCGGCAGTACTAGAAGACAGTTCTTTGACCCATCCCAGCGGCAAGAAAGCTGCACTTGCGCGGTGTCTGTAACGTCCTGCGGCGGTGGCCAGCGCTGTTCTAGGAGAGCGAGTGACTGATGGAAGGATGGGGGGAGGGGGCTGTAAGGACGGCCTCCGCAGGTGAGATCGGCCGGGCGGCCGGAGGTGGCTCTGGGTAGAGCGCAACAGACGGCAAAGATGCGGTCTCGCGTTGCGCAGAGACTGGCGCACGCGTACGCAAGTTCCGTCTTAGACGCTGTGACTGGTCGCTCTGCTGCTGGCCCTAGCTTGTGTCGGTAAGCGAAACTAGTTTTGTTAAAACAGCACTAGTTTCTTGCCAGTATTTTCATGCAAAATTATACCAAAAGTACTCAACTTTTTGAAAATTTGTACATGACGTTATTTCAAAATCTATTTTTTAAGGAACAGATTTCATTCATGGAAATAACGCTATCTTTAATAATTATAGTTACAAGAAGACGCCTAAAACAGTTTGAACTTTTACAACTTTCAAGAAATCAGAGTTTTTTAATTAACATTTGGATTGTACGATTCGCTGAAACGTCCTTCACACAAAACAACAAAAATGTTTAATCAAAATTAATGGAGCAATTTTTTTAAAAGTTTGAAAATGCCCCGTAGTCTTCATGTAAAGTACCCTCAATATTAGAATATAAGTTTCAATTTCAAGGGGCCTCAAAATCTGCACGATCGGTCGAAGAATACCCATTTTGGAAAAAAAATTATCTGTGAACAACACTAGTGGCTTACACTGAAGAATTGTAACTGTTCAGTTTCTGGCACATAACGTTTCTGGTCACACTACTCGATGGGTGAAAGTGAAATTTGTATGTTACAGATGCAGGTGATGGGAAGGGTAGCCAGGTCGATGTTGGAATGCACGCTCACACAGGGTCCATCGATGGGCGAGCGCAGATGCGGCGCAGAAACTACCTCACTGGACACGCGCATGAATGGTAACAAATGGAAGGCAGCTGTTTTATGTGGCCAGCTCTCAACGGTCGGCCGAGAAACGAATGCCGCAAAGTGCCGATGTAGAGTCGGTATACGAAGCTAACACTTAAAAGTGCATCAATGCACCGAGGAAGTCTGCGGTCGGAAATCGCAGAATTGCCAAAGGCATCGTAGTTACTCGTACGGAAACATCAAGAAGCGATGAATGAAAGGCTACTTGTCGACCACAACAGCACCGGCGATGTCAATGCAGTTAGTCGTAAAGAACCATAAAGAAGAATGAATGAAAATTCAACTCCTTACCAAATTCAGTTAAATTGTATTAAACAATTGATTATATATTGTCAATCTCATGAACAGGTACAATATTAAAGGTCTATCTCTAATATATGTGTACTCCTTGCAATTTTGTAACCATTGTAATTTTGTAACTGTGGTCACTAATGACCTAGATGTTTGTTAGGTAATCTTAAATAAATAATTTAAAAAAAGAATGAACGAAAATATGCTTGTCGGAAACAGCAGAGCTACCGAAGACAACATCGTATCAACAAGGCAACAACGTACATAACTATCAAGAAGAATGAGCCGTGCCAGGGGAGTTGCTTATATATACAAAGACAGATATTTAGCCATAGAGGCTGGGATTTCGGGGACGTGGGAGGACGTGTGTTTGGAAGTTAGAGACTCAGCGCCATCTAGAGACTCGCCGGCTAAGGGGGGGGGGCATGGCGGGCAACAGAACGGCGCGCCCAACCTCCGAAAGCGGAAGTGACGACACGCCGGCGAGGACATTTGTGACGTGTGAGTAACATTCCTCTAAACCTACATCTAAAAACTTCATCAAAACTTTGCAATTCAATACTACATTTAGAATGTAACAGAATAGTGTAACTAAAGACTTAAAATTGCAAAGAAAATTCGTAGCATGTACAAACTTTCCAACACAACTTTATGAAATTCAATGTATAAAGAACAGGGAAAACAAAAGTAATGTAAATTACTTTGTCACAATTTCTTCAGCATTATCACAATAATAATTCTTAAACTAGAGCTGATATAGCAACACACAGCTATTTTGGAAAAAGAAACGTAAATATCCGTAGTAGAATCAGTTTCAACATTACAGCCAGCGCATTTTTTTGTTCCCTAGTGAAGTGAGGCCTACCGAAGAGATAACTCCCGAGAGGGACTCGCAACCGCACGATTAGACTGCACGATAAGCCCCTTCACCGCCCCGATGCCACAGATCAAAGCAAATTATCCACCTTTGTAGGAATGTGGTACAAATGCTGAGCCCTATTTCCGTCCCTTACCCTTTCGGTGATATAGGACGTCCCCACTCCCAGTTGAATCTTAACTCACGACGTAACCACATTGTTAAGTGCATCACTCGTCTGAAAGTACCCCTCAATTGTGGCTGCAAACCCTTGCCAGTCTTGGCATCTAATTATTTTAGGTCAGCGTGCTCGTGTGCTAATCGATACTTTGGCCGTGTTGCAAACAAAATCAACAACGATAATGATAATAATAATAATAATAATAATAATAATAATAATAATAATAATAATAATAATAATAATAATAAGCTTCAAACCACATGTTGCTACCATTCTTAGTTTTTGAGAAAAAAAATTCGAAGCGACCGTTAACTGTCAAGTCCATAGTGAGAAAACTTGAAATGTATTTCCCCGAATAGAGAATTTTCAGCTCATTCATGCACTTCAAACATCATAAATCACAAACTTGAAGATAAAAATATAATTATTTTTGAAACGTGTAGCCTATGAAAGTAGCTACTGAATGAAATTGAAAATTGTATTGACAGATTAATTATTGTATTTCATGAAGTGAAATGTCCGGACAAAATTTAACAACATTTTTTCTCAAATAAACAAGTCCTGACTGTATAGTTTTCACCATTCAAATTCATTCACTAGATTTTAATTTCAATTTTAATTACTTTAAAAATAATTATCAAAATATATCAATTTGTTGAAGAGTTGTGATGTTTGAAGTAAAAACCTGCATTTTCCCCAATTATTTATAAATACATTGAAAAAAATAATAATTGATTTCTAAAATCATAAATTAATGAAATGCACAAAGGAAAATAAAAATACTCAAATTTGTTTCTTGGATGGACGGCTATCTTACTTTTATATCTTTATGTTAGACTATGCATATCTTAGCTGATTTTCTAAATTGTAATCGCTTAACAAAGCACGTGATGGATTCTTGTACATTTCATCTTCAAAAAAAAGTATTTTGCAACATGTATACAAACAAATCCAAAAGAACTTACAACTTGTGCAAAATATATCTTAAGTTTGAATATGTATCGCGTGTAATATACGTATTACAGGACGTCGTTAAAGGAAGCAGATGTAAATTTCCATTTATTTAATATTGTCTGTTTTCACACCAGAAACAAAAGTTTCGATATTTGTGATATAAAATTGTCCAGAAAGCCACTCAACTAAATGTGTTGGGCCACATGTAACCCACGAGCTGCGGATTGGTCAGGGATATTTATAAACGTCGTATGAACTTCACGGTTACTACCGATCGCATGTAAAACATTACTATATATTACCAGATTTACGAATAAAAGAATGTTGTTGGTACAACATGCATACCATTTATGATTGAAAATTTGAGGGTATGTCTGTGACTATAGCGGATTTATTCTAGTTTTTGTTTTCACTTCGAATATCATCTTGTTAAGTGTTGTAAAGTAGTGTACACACTTTTTTAAGCGGAGTTTTAGGAATACGATTCTTTTACCGACACCTCAGTACGAACCCGTAATTCGATTAGCTACCACAAACTTTTTGATAAATTTGCCGGTATCGTGGATCGGGTTAGAGTTCCCTGAGCGGTTCACGTTGTGACGAGTTGAAATGCTGCTCTGCGCTGAACATGACCTGCCAACAATTGACCCGCTATTCTCTGAATTCGAAACCCCATTGCACTTCGATATGGTGATGGTCGAGAGTCTCTATCGAGTAATGAGCGGCAATCTGAAACGCCTCTTTGCAGAATACGGTTGTTTAACACTTTTGAAGGACATTCTGTGACTCACATTACTTGCAAAACAATTTCCCGCTTCAGTAACCTACTAATAAGGCCAAGTGAGGGCTCAAAAAGCGAGCAACTCCTAGGGCATTTCACGGATCACGGCATTAAAATTATTTTATTTATTTATTTAACTTCAAAACACTTAAAGCTGTGTGACGTACTACTATGGGGAGAAGTATGTATAATAAAGAAGTAAAATATGTGCACGGGTTCTGGAACTCTGGATTCGCTGTTGTTCACAAACAGTTCTATTGAGTTGAATTATGAATACGCGCATCAACGATCGTTTTAGGCAAGTATTTATATGAAAACATTTGCTCCCGTGTAATAAAAGCTGTTTGAAATGGAAAATCAGTTACATATTTAAACTATTATTCCCAGTGCTTTACGCAAAGGAATCGACTTCCTGTCACAATAAAATGGAAAATGTTTATTTGAATATCTGAATTCTCGAAATATCTCACAAAAACGTACACCGATAGTGAAGCTAGATGTATGTACAGAAGGCAAACAACGGTGCATCTCCTCCGCTCAAAGGATTGTGGAAACTGGACGAAAAACCTTAACTAGATGGATTTTATTGACCCAGAAGCTGAGGTAAATAATATTTGTTACAGGCCTATTTAGACTTGTAGAGTTTGTTAGTCTAAACGTTATCTAATTCATTAAATATCATTATTGAAACAAATGTAATTTTCCTTCCTATTACCCAGTCTAGTGTCTTCATACAGTACAGTTCTTCAGAAGACTTCTCATTTGACAGGTTTGGTGGATCTGGGACTTGACGGGGGAATAACTGCATTCAAAAGTTGAGGTGAAACTTCAATCTTATGATCACATTTCAACACAGGGATTTTCAAAAATAAGTTTTGGTGTTTGGAAAAAAACGTAATTGTTTGGATTTATTCACAATTTTTTATTCCTATTGATAAACTTCACTTACACAAGTTATTGCAAAATACCCGAGTTAAAATATGGTGAAAAGTACATTTGAATATCTGTAAAAGTTTCATTCAATTATGTGCAGAATATGTGGAGAAAAAGAAAAACAAATTGAAAAGTAAAACGACGCAATCATTTCAGCACTGTAACGTGGTTATCAGGGTTTTCTACCTAAGTTTTTACAATTGTCTTACAAAAATTGCCTTTTATTTTATTTCTTACACATGTTTTTATTCTATTTCTTGTAGGCCTTTATTTAAAGTTTTCAATTTTTCTTTAACAAGCGTTTCTTTCCCGAAGTGCAAACCTTCGTGAAATTATCTTCACTTCTTGGTGAAGATGGACTTGTATCTAACAATTCAATTCTGGGTTTAACCACGTACTTCCACTTTTTAAACACACGTAAAGCGCTTTTAACAGTGAGATAGATCACTAAACGTAATTAAATCACATATTTAACTGTGATTTAATTACAATTCTCAGTTCAAAAGAGAGACAAACGCTCACTAAACGCAGAACAACACAATATAAACAAACACTCACAGACGCATGATTACATGTGGATACTGTATAGACAAATCAAGACCGTAAAATAGTAGCCAACTTCGTAATTTCACATTTGAAATTCTCACGCAGTAATTCCAAGAGCTCCGCTGTCAGTTGACCAAAGATGTCCACATCCCCTCTTTTCAAATGTAATTTTGAACACTTATGAAGGTGGAAAGATCCATAAATTATATATCAAATTAAAGAGGAGATTTTAACTATTAATGTGCAACCAAAAAACCAAAATCGAAAATTTCATAATTTGTATGAAGGACATCCCGAAAGAGTTCAATCGTCTTAATATTGCATAATTCCTCGTATCAAATAAATTAAAACATCACACACATTCATATCTAATGTTCATTAATGAATTGTGTCGACTCGTACTTAAACAATCTCTGGCCATTTTGAGGAACGAGGCGAAGGCGCCCCACGTCCCGAACATTTGGAACGTTGGGGATTTCTGTGAGCGGCACGTCCGGCGCAGGGGCGCTTCGAGCGAGATGAGGCCTCCGTTCCTCTCCTCGGGATTCGCCACACGTCGCAGCTACGGCGGAGTTCTCGAGGTGCGTCCACGCCACCCACGCGCCCTCGGCGAAACGACCTCGCCCAACTCCGCACCGGCCTCCGCCATTGCCCCGCCTCCGCCACTGCCTTGACTCCGCCTCTGTCCCGCCTCTGTCCCGCCTCTGTCCCGCCTCTTCCCGCCTCTGTCCCGCCTCTTTCCCGCCTCGTGTCCCGCTCTGTCCCCCTGTCCCGCCTCTTCCCGGCCCTGTTCCCGCCTCTGTCCCGCGTCTGTCCCGCCTCTGTCCCCTCTGTCCCGCCTCTCCCCCGCCTCTTCCCGCCTCTTCCCCGCCTCTTCCCGCCCTTTCCCCGCCTCGCCCCGCCTCTGCCCCCCTGCCCCGCTCTCTCCCCGCTTCTGCCCCGCTTCTGCCCCGCCTCTGCCCCACTACTCTCACCTCCTCGCCATCAGGTCTTTTCGCACCTTCTCCCTACCCTCGCTCTGCCGAGGCTCACGTCTCCAACATTATCTCGCTCCTGCCTGTCCCATCTCGCCACCTCTTCCCCACCTTAGGATCGCACCATCTTCATCCTACTTTAGTGCCTGCTTCGGGTTGGCATCGCCTTCACGTCCGTCCCCACAACGCTTCGTCACCGATCTTCAGTCATTCCGAATCCACCTTTCTCCTTCCCTACTTCGTTCCGCCCCGCCTTCACACCCGCTCCTATTCCCACGCGCCCTCGGCGAAACGACCTCGTCCAACTCCGCCACTGCCTCGCCTCCGCTCCCAACTCCTCCCCCGCAGACGCTGCCTCCTCCGCTTCTCCCTCTGCCTCGTGTCCTCTCCACCTAACTCCCACCACAACCCCACCCACTCCCAACTTTTCCCACCATCGCCCCACCTACTCAGACAACTACTCAACTACGCCATCGCCCCGTCTTCATCCGCTGGCTCATCTCTTCCCCACCGCCCCGTCTTCACCCTCACTCTCGCTCTTCAAGCAAGCGCCCCGTCTTCAACCTGCCTAATTGCTCCTCCAGGCCAATACTCCACCTTCCTCCTGGCTACTCTCTTCTTCAAACAATTCCGTGCCCCCCCTCACCCACTTTCCTCTTCTCCTTATCATTCCCCCGCCTCCACCCCACTTCTCTCACCTCACCTACGTCCTAGCGCCGCCTCTTCCAAACCTTGGGCGCCCCACCTATATCTTACCGTCGTGCCTGCTTCGCTCCGACTCGGGTTCACATCGCCTCCCACAACGCTTCGTCTCCGATCCTGCGGACTTCTGACACCACCTCGCTCCTTCCCTACTTCGTTCCGCCCCACCTTTACACCCGGTCCTACTCCACCGCGCCTCTTCCACGCTTTCGCCGAGCCCCTTTGCGCCCGCGCAGCGCTACACGACCACCCCGACCTGCGCACACACAGGCCCTCATCCCGCCTCCGGCCCGCACCGCCGCTGCCACTTCTCCTGGTTCCCCCTCGTAACCACCTGGACTTGGATCGGCAGAGGTGGTTCAGAGCATCAAGGGATATCACTGCAGTTTCTCTGACCGGGAGGTTCTAGATTTGAGTACTGACGGTGGCAGGGTTTTTGGCACTAGCTTGTCAGATAGGTCGAATTCTGTCGCTGTCTGGAGGAGAATTCTAGCGGCCGGCTGGTCTGATCGGAACTTTGTCCCTGGTTTCTCCGATCAATACCTAGTGAATAACAGAGAGGTATCCTACCCAACGGGTCACGGACCGTGCGCGATCTTCCCTACCTCTTCCTTGTCCTATACGCTCCCCTTACACACAAACTTTGACATGCACTACACTACCACACATGTCGGGAGCCGGTCGGGAGCTTAGTGCTTGTTCCGGCTGGGGAGGTGCCCCGCTGGTGGGAGATAACTGGTCAGGGCGACATCCGCTAGCCAATGGTAGGTCGGCGCTGTATCTCGCCATCCGGCGAGAAATACCACAACCACTACCACCACCATCCGAGGAAGAAAATGCACTAACACTACTAATGACCCTGGTAGTGAACGTGCCCGGAATCACTAAAACAATAAATCATCCTGGACTTGGTACGTTTACCCACCTCTTCAATCTTTCCGTGCCTTTTCATCACTTACTCTTCCATCCATGTAGCCTCCGACCAACATCAGCCTCGATTCCGCGTCTCTCCGCTGTGCCTCTACCCAGCGTTTTACTCGTCTCTTCTTTTTTCAGTTATTCTCCATCTCTGCTTCTCCATAGCCTCAATGTTTCTTGTAATTCTGGCATCATCTTCGCCTTATCGTTTCTCTTCTTTGTCGCCTTTCTTTATCTTTCGCGCCTCTTTCCCCGTTTACGCATTTCTACAATCCTCCTCCCCGCGCCTCACTCTTTTCTTCATCGTCTCATCTCAGTATTATTCCTCATCTGTCTATTCTCCACCTCACCAGGCAATCCGTGCCATATATTTTGACTGTTTTCCGTCACTTTCGTTCTTCTTCCAGTTCCCTTGCTCATCGCCTGTTTTCCACTCATCTCCCCGTCTTACTTTCTACCTAATCCTACTTCTCCCATCTTCCTTGTTCCTTCTCGTCTTTTCATCCTCTCCTCGTCGTCTTTTCGGCACATACTGGCTTACTCTCTGCCCTGTCTCCGCACCGAATCCACCGTCTTTCCACATAGAAACGTCCACACAAATCGCTGTAGAGATAGCGGCACAATGCAGAGGCGACGCAGCATGCCCCCGAGGGAAGTTCGTGGGTTGCGCTCAATAGCTGCATGGAGTCAGCAGAGCTCGCGAGTCAGCCTACATATCTGGGGATCAGGAATCTCGGGACAAGAACTGGTCCCAAAGCGATTCCGAGAAACGCAGTGTTACACGATACAATCTCTTGATACCTACATTCAATGCTACACTTTGTACTTCTTTGTGCGGTAAAAGTAAACTACCCAAGTCAGTCTGCGTACTAATAATACATGAATAATTAGACTCCGCCCACGACTATCACATCGACATCGTCAGACTGTTCGGGCTGCATAATGGGAATACTTTCACTTGCTGTAAAATTGTAGTTTTGGAGACATGGCTCTTTAAAAATAAGCTCTTCAATTTCTTGTCTTCGAATTTAATGCAGAGACAATTAAGGGAAATGTTACGTGATTTTGCTTTAAGAATTCACCTATTTATAAAAAGGTGTGGACGGCATCAATACGTTTATCAAAACTCCAGAAGTCAACGATTCATCAAAATGTCTAAATCCATGCTGCGTACTTACTTCTAATCAATGAAATCATAATTTATAACACTACTTCTGTGTGCTAATTTGAATAATCAAACTTTTTATTTTACAAAATTCCAAAACCTATTCTAAAATCTTAATTCTGAAACTGTTTTCCTTATAGTCATGATTTTGCATTCTTCAGAGTACAGAAAATCAAAATAATGTGTTCCATTATTATGCATGAATCTAAAAATATAACATTATCCCGTCTACACTTGAGTCCTATTTAAAATTCACAACGTTCCATAAAACGAATTACCCTGCAATTATAACCTCGCAAACTTCACAACGAGTGGAAAGCGTTTTAATTCCAAGTTTTTTTCTTAAACACCGAAATGATTTATCGCTGCTGCGGCATCTCAAGGTACATTCCCCTTTCCTTTTTTATTGCCTCGTTGAAAACCTGCAGGCAGCCTGTTACGCCGTCCAACAAACTCAAAGGACTCTGCTCGCCGGCCGTGCCGTTGCCGCGCGAAAAGCCACGGCGGGACGTGACCGGCCGCCGAAACTTTCAGCCGCGCCGTCGCCCGCAAACTGAGAACAATTTGCTGCAGCGCCGCGCCAGAGGAGTGGGCGGGGGTGGGGGTTGGGGGCGCCAGTTACCTCCGACGAGGACTTTTCTAACGAGTCTTCATTGGGCGGAGGGAGGGCGGGAGGAGCAACAGAGGGAGACGGAGGTGAGAGGGGGGATGAGGCGCAAAGCCACCGAATTGACCTGTCCGGGAAAAGTCTCGTTGGGCGTTAATGGAAGGCTTTATATCGTACGTTCCTCTATCAAACACGACGTACGTGAACAAATGGGCTGATAAGTATAATTTATATTGGCTCCCGAATGGTTTTATTGAACTTGAAGGCTTGAAGCTGAAATAAGACAAGACGAACCAGCCAAGGCAAGCTTCCCTCCTATTTGTAAATATTAATACATCAATGTTGGTTGATCGCTCAATTGATTGATTCATTTATTACTGATTCTGCGCGCGTCAATTACTAGGATAATTATTCCGCTAACATAATGCATGTTTTTATCGCGGAAGATAGCGATTACCTTCCCGTACCAGATGGCGAGATCCGGCGCCGACATACACGTCTTGCGGGTTTTCCTCAACCAGGTTTCTCCCGCTAGCGTGGCACCGCCCCACACTGGGCAAACTCTAAGCTCCCAACTGGTCTTCTGGCAAGGGGTGCGGATAAGACAAAGAAGAGAACGGAAAGATCGCGCGCGGTCCGTGACCCGTTTCTTAGGGCCCTGCTCCGATATTTGCCTGGTGTTGATCAGAAAAATCACGGAAAACCAGAACAGCCGGCCGTTAGAATTCTTCTCCAGATAGCAAAAGCTGAATTCAACATAGCTGTCTAAATAATGCCAACAATTCATCAATCGTCGAGTCTCGGACCTTCCAGTCAGAGGCACTGCAAAAATATCATTTGATGACCCGAGTCACTTTGGCCGGTTGATGCTGGTCGAATTTGTATCTCATATAGTTACAATCCCTCAATCCCAATCAATAGAAAACAAAACATACAGTAACACTTTCACACACAATAAGTCACACTTTCATAAAAATCAAGACATTAACATTTGCGAATAGCGGAAGACTTTTAATAATTGATGTGTCTTGCCTTGTTATCGCTTCAAGTGTATCAATTTATTAGCATTTTCGATGTATCTGATGAGCTCAACAATCAATGTCAGATCTGTTTAGTGCCTAGAAATGATACATGATTTTATTACACAATTATGCCTCGATTAGTAATAAATTTTAGATATATATTTGGATACCGGGATCTTTCTATATCTTTCTTGCCAAAACCCTGAGAAAAAATACCACACTGAATGCAAAAAAATCTAATGAGTCTTCTAGTTGCACCGTAGGTGAAGATGAAGAGGGAAGAAAGAAGGAGAAACAAAAAATAAAAGAGGCTGCGAGACGACAAGCGACTGTTCTGACTTGGCCGGCGAAAGCAAGTTGGAAGTCAATGGTGCAATTTGTCTAGGCACAAGAGCAGTGCCAGTTATATAAAGTGCCATTTTGCAGGAGAACAATTTCAACTTGAGCAAAGCCATTTATTTTGGACTCAAGGTTCTTCTACACAGGAAGATATAACATTGATTTCGAAACTGTGGGGCCTACGACAAGAATAATGATATTTCAGAAAATAATTGAAATCACCGTCGTTTTGAAATCCAAAGTTTATATAAACTTAACGACGATCGGTGGCAAATAAAACATTGCTTTACCACAGAATGTATTGGCCACATACACATGCTGAATTTTATAGCCTCGTGATAATGTATGTAAGAGGTACAACGTGTGATACAAGACGCCAACCGCAGGAAAGTGCGAACGTAATTAATAAACAACCCTGTCGCCCGGTCACAACTCTAACTCATCATATTTGCCGTTTCCTCGGATTCATCACTTTGGTAAGAGGAAAGTTTTCCTTCGTTGCGCCTGTTTGACGTTCTCAGTCAGGCAGCTTTGCCACCAGGGAACGCACCATTATTCATCGCAGGAAGGATGCGGGTACGATATCGTAAGAACGAGATAGATCGCATAATTTTTCATATCGTGACGCACCGCACTATCAAAGCAATTTTGAACCAATCTTTATATACTGTCATGCGAAATATTTTTGATGAACATTTAGTGGGGAGAAATATACTGTCTCAAAATTATGATTTTTAGATTTATCGTTTTCTTTTAAATCGAAGATTTGTTAAACAGGGTGTTTTGCAAACAAATTCACTACTGAGATCGATGTACTCATTTTAAATTATTGAATTAATTTGAAGCTTAAGACGGCTTATCCACCGTCGTCAGATTATTCAAATCCTGATAGGTTATTTTTTTAATTTCATAAGCAGTTATCTCATACTGAATGTTAATTTAGATAAGGGATTTCCAATAAATTTTGTGCATCAACCCCTTTTAAAATAATGACTTTTTTGATTGAATCTCTAACATTTTCTCTATTATTTAAAGCATACAAAATAATCATAACTTAAAGCAGTGCACAGTGATAACTTAGTCATCGATTAATAACTAGTTGTTGATCCCCAGTTCAACTCTTAGTTTCCATTTACCTCCTTTCAAAAATTAATCAACACCAAAGGTTTATTTACACGCCTCGTTGGAAACAGCTGAATGAATCTGAAACCCAAGCTTTTTTATGGCACATGAAATTTCTAAATCTGTGTCCACGAAACAGTGCCTTGAATCATCACGAATTATAATTAATATTCTGCAACAGAAAATCGGAAGACCATAGGTTCTACTCTCGAAAGTGATGGGTTTTCGATGTCGACAATGTAGGTGGAGTAAATGATGCCTGGATAACAATTCATATAGATCGGTGGCTTAGGTCTTGGTAGTGACGGGAATGTGAATTAATACAGCTTCAGAATTCTAGACCTGCAGCCGGAATCTAGAGAAGTTCATAACCGACCGCCAGAAATGGTTCTACGTTCTCCGAGAGCCAATGTGAATCATGGGCAAATGCAAAATGTCTTTAGAAGCTATATGCTCGAGATGCTTTATTGCTGATGAACTTTTAGACTCCACAAGTTTATCTTCGTCCAAAAACATTTTCTACGTGTAAAATATTACTACGAATTACTATTTTTAATCTTGAAAATGATATTTTTTACACGAAATTGTAAAATTATAGAAGCTCATCAAACGCAATCCAAGAATGTAGTACGTGACACACACATCTAAATAGAATATATGAAGACTGAATATAAAATAATACACTTAGTATGCAACCCACTGAAGGAGCACATATAAACTAGTGGTGATCTTGATTTCGTCATCGCGTGAACTTAAGAGTGCAATAAAGGCATCCACTTAATACGTTCAGATGAGGAGGTGGACAAAGGCTCTTGTCTGCTAAAAGAACTGTACATCCGTAAGCCCAGAAATGTTAGCATAGACTTGTTAGTTTATTTCATATTATTATTTATAATAACTTAATGATTTAATGAAAACTCCGAAGCAACAACAACGAAAGAATTTTCCATTCAAATATATTCCCGGGTGGGCATGCAAAAAGGGATAAGTCAAGTTTTTGTCCACATTGCTTTACCACGATACTATCATTGTGTATAGGGGGATAAGTGCCATTTCAACTTTGCCTTTAAACTTTAATGGCACAATTGAAATGTCACGTATCTTACACACAATAATGGTATGGTAGTAAAGCATGTTCTGACACGTTAATTTTGGACATAAACTTGACTTATTCTCTTTTACGTGCAAGCCAGCCGATTTACACAAGGCAGAGCTTTTAAAAAACTAAATAGTAAAAAAAGAGTAAAAAATGTACACATAACTCGAATTCCAGTTGTTTATAAAACAAATCTAACAAACGTTATCATATGAAACCACAATTCTCCGCCTTTCCCCGCTTCAGCTCTCTCATGTACACCTCTTTCTGGATTTGGAGGGCAAAATGAATGAGCACGAATGTTCCATGAGCATGAATGTCCCAGTCTCATAAGAGCGCCGGGCTGCCTAGGCGGGCAACTTGCTCGTGCGTGCAATTTGTCATGCCTTCGTTGCAAGAATCGTTACACAACTTCTTTCAAGCAAGTAATCTACTGCCTACTCAGCCATTTCAAAGACGATTCCCAAAGAAATCAGTCCCCAAGGGGCAACAATTATTCAGTGTCTAGCAAATCCATTTAAGAATAGCCACGTCGCGGAAGATTTTTTAAAATAAATTGCCAGGTCACGCAATACCATTGTCATTTCTCTTCCAAATACTTGCAAGAACCTTTTCCCACCGGAAACATTTATTTTAGGGAGTAGGATTTTACTCTCTGACCGATAAATGACTAACAAATACTCGTTGTTAGTACTCCGACGGTGAATGAATTACACAACATCCAGACTTTTACACCCGAACACACGAGGGAAGACTTACTCAACGCGTAAGGTGTTCGTCGAAACGGTGACCTTGAAGTCGTAGTTAAAAAATATTAAGTAACGCCTCCTCCATTCAGAGTCAGGCAGACGCATTCTTCCTGTTTCTTCCCACACTTTTGTTTTTGGCAGACGCTGCAACAGCTGTTGCCACTGCAGAGACTCTGACTGACAAGTTATAGTGTTCGGGTCCCAATGGTGGCGGATTTGTGATACTCTATACACAGTTATGGTGGATTCAGCCACTGCATGGAAGAGACATCCAGTGGCCGGCTGCTCTGTAGTTTTCTCCCATAAATGCCATGCGAATGCCGGAGCAGCACCCCAACAAAATGAACTGCGTGTGATCTTTCCTTCATCATTCTTGTTTTCTTCTCTCCAATTGCACACAGAAAAACACACACACACAGAAAAACACACACACCACTTACAATTTCATTTGTACTACCCGACTGCACATTGGAGCTTAGAACTTGAGAGTGTAGGCTTCCGCGGCCGGAGTCAGTATTTACTAGGCCGTCCGGGTGACGCCATGGCGAAGGTGATGAAAATAGCTTAGAACTTACTCCGGCTAGGCCAGGGTCTTGCTGCCAGGCTCTCCATTTCAAGAAGGAGAGATCCGCAAGATGACTGATAGGTGGTGCTGGAACTCACTTTTCAGCGGAGATGATTATCGCCATCTCCTGAAATGTATGTTTCGCTCAACTTATGGAACGAAGACCATGTCAGTCGTCCAGATGGCCGAGATCGTTAAATCGGTAGTGCCGTAGCGATCTAGGATTGAAGGATCGCGGGTTTGAGTCCCGCCTTGGAGATGGTTGAATTATTTTCATCATTTAACACCAGTTATCACCATATTTCATCTTCACAGTTAATAGAATGTTCAATCCAAAAGAGGTTGCTAATGACCTATATGTTGATGTGACGTTAAATAACAAAACATAAAAGGCCATATCCGTCGACGAACCCGGAATTATCAAATCAATCGATCAAAGCGTCGAAGGAAGATTCTCGTACCAGAAGGCAAGGAATTGTGAAAGAAAAGAACATGCCGAATAGTGATAGAAACAGACTTTGTCCGGTCACTTGTCAGATCTGCCCGGCTCATTGACGTGCACAGAGGCGCACTATATAAGTACTCTGACACAGTTATTTTGCTTTTTCTCAAGTCGTGTTTATATATTCAAGCAGGATGTTGCGTGTTCTCATTCAGCAGGGACGTGCTGGAAATGCCTTCGAGCTGCTCACACAGTTCGCGATGTTCACGCTACAATCTTCAGAGCTGTCGTCTGTATATAATATATGAGAGCGGGGCATGCTGCAACTTGCCGCATCAAATATTACGCAGCGTCGGAGGCAGCAATTTCAACGGAAGACTCGCTGCACCAATGGTATTTCGCATGAATCAGAGTTAAATGTAGTTCACAAAAAAATCTTTGCGTTAGTTTCTATGATAAAAAAACTACAAAAACAAATGGCGATTTATTGATCACTATATTTCCCAAGTTCCAATCCATTTTCATATTTCTTTCTGTGTACTGATTTTGAAGGCAACGTATGAGTGTCTTTCCTACCTCATATTTTTCGTTTATTTTGCACTACAAAACCCCTTGAATTCATAAGTCAATAATTCGCTATAAAGGCTCAAATCACTTTCATTCTGTTCAACTTAAAATTGTTTGACCATCATTCGAAGAGCAATTACGAGGGAAAGAATTGCCACATAATTGAACCATCTTGCTTTAAGTGCTAAAACGCAGATGGAAGGCTTTGGTGAAGAAATTTAATTTTGTTAACTGCCCGAGCGGCATCAAAAGGAAACTATACCTTCTACAGCGAGATAAATGAAAGGAGAGAGACAGGTTCATAAAAGGGCACTTACACACACACACACACACACACACACACATCTACATACACACACAAAATGATGTGGGTTAATCCATAAAGGCGATAGAGGAGTATACGATTAAATAGATAATCGCTTCCTTACAGAGAGGAATGGAACCGGGTGAACGAGAAAATGGGATGCGTCGTTACAAACTCAATAGGGGATCTCTACTCAAAATTCATACTTTTTAAAATATTTATATTTATCAAGTCAATTGGGCTTCACTCGTTAAACAGGAGTCTTTAAATGTTAATGAATATTTAAATACGAGTACATCTCTTCATTATGTTGGTAAATGTTAGTAAATATGTTCCATTCAATATCGTTCACGTCAAAATAATGTTATAAAAGGTAATTCTTGTAAAACTTTTTAAATTAGAGAAATAACGTTATCACTAAATCAGTAACTATATGTTTGTCTGAAACAAAGTGTGTAGCTTTTTTGTTTATTTAAGCACGTTTTAGGCTTTTTACTGTAAAACATAGGCTTTAATATCACTGTAACAAAACCAATAAAAATACACGTAAATTAAACTCTTTCATATGTTTAAAACAATCTTTTACAAATGATAAATTTAAGCAATGAATTCTTTTCTATCTTATCCATTATGCCTATATTTCTAAACACATAACCTAATTTCACTTTCGCGTGAAGCAAATAATTCATATTTAAATTAACTCTATGTCTTAGAACCTACAGCTTTTACAAACAATTGCAACTTATGTCCCAAGTTCCAGTTAGCTCGTAGTTCTGCGTGTGCAAACCGGGCTTTATTAAAAGACTGAGAGCTCCGCTTTAAAACTACTCATGGAAATTTCAGAAAATTCTATCAGGAAACGAGTTTTTTTTCTTGTTAAAAACAGTACGCTGAGTGTTTTAATAACACGCACTTGGAAAGAAATGACGTTTCCAAACTTTCCTTATAAACTCTCAAGTACGTAGTTAGTTGAATTTTAAGTGCTTGTCGACGTACATTAAGAAAATGTGAAATTTGAAGAAATACCAAGCATATCGAAAGAAAATGTCAGCGCAGAGAGCGGTGCAAAACATTTTAAGAATAATATATATTTCGAAAAATAAAGGAATCGGAAAATATTAAAATAAAGGAAAAGATGCATAAATAAAGTACATTTATCAATTTTAAAATCCGTTAAAATAGTGTCTAGGTTTTCATAATATACTATATATAGCGATTTATGCCCTTGAAAATAAATATTTTTAATATTTCCAAGAAACAAAACAAATATATTTCTAAAATCAGATGAAAGGACTTATGTTCCTAGCTTAGTAGGTTACATACTCACGCAAGTTTAGGTCGCCCTGTGCCGTTGGTGCATTGAATCTTAGTGGTATCATATACGAGGTAGATGGCTATTCTAAATGGCATCTCAAAAAACATTGACTTCCCAACTTTTTGATAAACATGTTATGCCAAAAATACGATTATACTTATGTTAAATGTACATTTACAAAGGTCGCCTTGGATTTGGGTTAAAAATCAATATTTTCTGAACAGCGATAGCACGTAGATGGTTTAACAGCGTCTGTGTAGTAGAGATGTGCCCTTAACAGATGAACTGTTATGTTTTAACAGTTAACGCTTCGAAACTGTGAGGAGAAATAGTTATTTAATTTATTATATATTGACCGTTATTGGTAAACATTCATAGTATTCCAACCTGTAGCTATGCGCGCATTGGATCGGTACGGCGTGGAAGTTTTTGTGTGGGTTGCGCGCTGTAGGACGGGACGGCACGCTCCGTGACTTGTATTGTGCGCGACAACTTCATAATTTAAGTAAAGAAGCAAACGCATTGAGTTTCATTTTTAGCAGCAAAAGAAGAAAATTAGTCAAGGAATCTTAGAGAGTCAAAATTATCTAATCTTTTAAACAGAACAATAATGACAAAGGGGGAATATCACAAACCTGGAATTTCACATTTCATATATGGCGACCTGGAGGAAAATGAAAACATAATTCAGTTCTTTTGGATGTATCACGATAAATTTAAAGTTAAATTGGATATTTTGAAAAATATACGATATAAATAAATATGTTGGTAACACAATTAAATTGAACTAAGGGACGCACTCGTAATTGCATAACTTTATTTAGAAACTTACGAAAATAATTGACACTATAATTTACGCAAGAAACACAAAAAATATATTGATTAATGAATTAAGGAATCGTTCCAAAGCATGGTATAATGTATTCACAGTTCCTAAATGAACCAAGTTTCACCAATACTGCACAGCTTCTTCTAAATACCTATAAATTTAAATTTGGCAATTTTTTTCTCCCTGATTCAGATAGTTTAGCTAACCAGTTAAATTTCACTTACCAACATGGCAATACTTTAAATAAAACTTAATATCATGCTGTAAAACTCTGGACCAATATAATTAAATTGGAAGCATGCATGATCGCTTCACACAACTCACATTATCCCACAACTGAAACGCCGCAAAGGCCGTTCCGACCACGCCGATAACGTCATCGGTACGTCGATATGTCCAGAAGATGTTTCCTTTGAACTTTTTGCAAACGACCGTTCGCACCGGCCTAGTGTGCGTACCCTTATGAAAATCAATGTAACCAACTACTAAAAAAATCCTGTCATTCCGTACCGTACCTACGCTCTCGGCTTATTGGGAAAATACTGAACAATACGATATCACAACAACCAGTTTGTGGGCTATTAACTTCACTGCAGCCAATCAGTCGTATTTAGCTAGTGTTATTTCTTAATACAAGTTATAAATTTACTAATAAATCGTTATTACGCACCATATACCCATATATCACAATATTTTTATATTTTATTATTATTTCGCTACTATAAAAATTTGTCCTTTAAATTATCCACTCCTAGTACCCCACTTCGTTATATGCATTCACTGAGGTGCATGCCATGGCCAGGATGGGTGCTTGAGAGTCCACTATAAGTCTCCTTATAAAAACACAGTCGCTCATCTAACGTACTATTGCATTCAATTCCTTGCGTGTTAATTATTATCATCTTCAAAACATGGCGGTAGACGTATATTAAAGGAGTCCGTTTAATGTACTATTAATATGCTTTGTACCCTTTTTCGTGATTGATATCGTTGTGAATGAAACACCCTACATGTCTCAAGGAGGAATCACTTCTGGCTGTACCTACTTGTTTGTGCAATGTGTAAAAACTCTTTCATTCTTGTCAATGTGATATTACATGCTGATCAGGAAAATTTCGTGTCACAACGTAAATTCCGTATGTATTAAAGCGTTTCAATTACAAAACACCACGCCACAATTTTTAAACGAGAGCCGTTTGTTTTATGATTTCAATATCGATGACGCTTCAATTGAGGAGCGTCCGATCTTGACACGCCATACATCGCCTGGTAATTTTCACCCACCGGCGGTATACTTAATTCCGCACCGGTGAATATTTCACCGCCGCCCCCGGGAGATTAATGGCGTGGACGCGGGGGGCTATTTTTCAGCATCGTCGGCTGCGCAGCGATCGCAGAGCGGAGCTCTGCCGAAGGAGCGCTCGCGATCCGCAGCTCCTGCCTTCGTTTTCAATAAAACACGAAATGGATAGAACGCTAAAGGCCCGTTCACAATGCAAACGTGAACATAAGCATACCGCATAGACATAAACATCAACATAAGCGATAGACGCAAGTATTCACAATGCCTAACATAAACGTAAGCAAAATAAGTTTCATTTGGCTGTGAGACTTTTTGGTTGGATGTGAGAATCGATTTCAAGATGTCGACTGTGTCTATGTCCCATATTGCGTTAGTTCTTCTGTCGACTTCCCTCCAATTTCGATCCTCGATTTTGAGTTATCGCTCTGTGATTGGTTCATTTCATATGTCTTACGTAAGCATAAGCACAGAAGCTTGAAGCTTGCAAGGTTTTAAGTTAACGTCTTACGTGTTATGCTTATGCCAACGCGTTGTGAATGAGTCCGCTTATGGACGTAGTCCTAAGTTTTATGTTAACACCATGGTTACTCCAGAAGTCTCGATATTCAAATCAATTTCGAATTCAACATTATTATTGTTTTATACGAATATAGTAAACGACTGTTATAGCAAGATATGGTGCGTTAAGTATTCATTTCTGATTTGTGTCTTCATGGTGATGTTCTTAAATTTATTATTAATGAAGAGATACATCAATTTGATTCAACGACGCCTAACTTTACTGGCGCCATCAGACTTGCTCTTCCGCCTGACAAGATAAATTTCGATAAGTTCCTTTTGCCATCTAGCAGCGAAATATGTCACTTGCCATGTAGCAGCGAAAAGAGGAAAAATGAATAGAATTTAGCTCGTAGGCTTCTTTTAGAATCGAGGGTCTTTTTTTCAGGACCAGCCGGAATTATTCTCTATACGAAGGAAGGCATACAAAGGATTTTTTACGCCTTTAAAAATCTACGGCTTCGATACCCTCAAACTCCGGTATATCAGTCCGAGTTCTTTAAAGAGTTACTTTACTGGTGAAACTCATGGTGATAGTACAGCTCATACAATGCACCAACTAAGTCTCTTCGCAGCGACAACTGGCTGGTGCGAGTGCTAGCCTCAGAATTTGTGTCGGCTGCACGAGCTGCAGCTTGCAATACAGGAAAACGTAAATTGCGTACTACTACAATCGTAATAGATGCTAGAACTTTTGTCCACTTCATTTGTTTTTCGGTCATCTGGTTGCTACCTACATAAATGCAATTCGTAATAGAAGACCATGATTCGTCTCTGTGTGGATAAACTATCCTGGCACACCGCAGTTTCTGTATTATTTAAGACGGTTACGCAGTATAATATTGCAACTTCTTCCTTGCTGCATCCTACCCTTTCTTAAAAACGTAACCAAACGAAGATAGGTTCGAAAAAACACACGTGATTGATTTTGGACAAATAAAACACTTTAATGAAACATTTTGGCACTTTTGGCAATAATGACACTTTTAAAGTTGATTTGAATGTGTTTTGTTCTATAATTTTTAATAATTAAAAATACAAAACAAAATATTTGTTTCGGCAGGACTTTGAGTTAACACTCGCGCCTTTATCACATGCAACTATACATATGCTAACGTGTGTATACAGGTAGACAAGGAAGACGAACGAGTAAACACATTTGTTTTAAAAAGCAGTTTTTCAACATTAGGGTTCCCCAAATTATCATTTCTATCAAAATTTCCACATCAGTATTTTGCTGTGGACTTAGACCAATATTGTGTTTTACGTATTCACATAGCGAATCATGAATTCTGCACTCTTATTTCTCGCTTAAGAAGCCGCGATAGAGTGGGACCCGACAGCTAGTATGTTTTTAAATAAAAAATAAGCATATTCTGTTAACTTGAAAATAAACTACATTAATTATCGTTTATCCAAAGTTACTAAGGAGAGACGCAGTGACAAATTCGGATGGAATGGTCGTGGGTTCGAACCCCAACTTGGATATGGAGGCTTTTGTGTATACTTGCTACGTGTATGCATTTGAAAAGGGTATTCATTCATTCTTCATCTGAATTATAAAAATAATTGTCTGAGAAACACCACGCCGGGGCAAACAGATGTGTAATCAAAAGCCAAAGTGATAATTAAAAACAAAATAGTATGAAAATGTAAATTGTTGAATATAATTTTAGTTATTCAAAATGGTAAATTAACAACGAAGAAAGAGCTTCTGATCTCTATGGGCCTCCATAAAATCCTGTAAGCTCCATGACCTCATTCCATCAGGCACATCAACTTAACAGCCCTGAAGTAACTTCACGACTAGGACAGAATGCCTTATAGCCCCGAACGAACTGCCGGAGCATAACGAGGTTACCCTCCTCTTGGTGCCAAGCCATCGCTGACGGCCAACGACAGAGCTGATAAACTCGGCAGAGGAGAGAGCAAAAACACCTTGGCCCAGTGCCTGCTGTGAGCGTATCAATCTGCAACATCCAGCGGGAGATGGATTGGTCCAAGGTACAGACACACTGAATATCGTATCCGGGAACAACGTTTGGTGGCGATTTATGTTTCACTACAGGTGCCACGTACGTATAATTAATTTTTACCCACTTAACTGACGTTATTTCCAAAACGAGTCAACCCTCGCGCAGGTGACGTAGTTTAAAAATTTTGAAATACAAGGAAAAGAGAAATAATGAATAATCTCATACCTATTACCTCTAACCGCTCGCCCCAAACCAATACGTAGATGCCAATAACAACAAGCACTCCAGTCCGTATCATCTGGATGCAGCCAGAATACATTTCGCAGAGCGATCCACCTCTGCAGCGTCCCTCAATTGTTTTAGAACCTGACAAAAATAATTATCTACTCGCCTGAACAAAACGTATTATAGTCGATATTTTGACTAGTAGTTCACTTACAATCTATCTATCTATTTAGCGGTTTTTTTTACAGCCTTGGCCGTTTTCCGCATCCCAATTTCCATGCCTCTTTATCCCAAACATCGTTTTCTCCCATTTCTCTTATTTCCATGGCTTCAGTTATTGCCATGTTCCATGTTCTTCTCGGTCTTCCCCTGTATCTTCTTCGATTTGGTATCCACTCCCAAACTTTTTGGGGAAGTCTATCCGATTTCAACCTTCTCATATGTCCATACCATTTTAGTTGTCTCTTTTCGATTGTATCGTTCAATGTTGTTTGCACTTTTATTTTATTTTTTATTTTATCTAACAGAGAAAGTTTACAACATCTTCGCCAGAACATCATTTCTGTTGATTGAAATTTGTCTTTCAATTTTTTTGATAGTTCACTTACAAACCATACCTTCATTGCCTATGCTACACGACTGTTCAATTGAGTAGTTATTCCGGACGCGTCAAGCTCTAAGGTCATTAGTCCCGTAGGGCATGGGCATGTACTATACGCGCAAGTTTTCTTGATATTCCATAGCGGCGGGTGCGGGGAGAGGAAGGATGTGGCTACGGCACGGTTTAAAAGGGCGTACCAACTGTGGGCATGAACTTAATTCGCCAAATCATGGCACTAGAAATGCTACGATTGTTTTGAAAGTACGAGGTGGTTGTTGCCAGCATTGTAAATGAGTACGTGCCGTTCCGAGTCAAACCTAAGTATGTCAACGTGCCGTGCTATTCAGCGCTGGATGAGGACTAGGGAGCTCGAGTATCAAGAAAACTTGCGGGAGTAATAAGGTGTAGGGCATGTTTTTCCTTAGGATGTGGTGGTGATCTTCCCCAAGTGGATGGCGAAATTCGGCGCCGACCTATCGTAGGTTAGATGGGTTTTCCCAACCAGGTATCTCCCATCAGCGGGGCACCAACCCGAGCATGAGAAGTTCCAAGCACCTGAGTGGTCTCCCGGCATGTGTGGTAGTGTAGTGTATGTGAGTGTATGTAATGGGTGAGGATAGGACAAGGAAGAGGTGGTGCCTGGCGGGGCATTTGCCTGGTGTTGATCGGAGAAACCACAGAAAACTATCGATCGGAACAGCCGGCCGCTTGAATTGTCCTCCAGTTAGCTGAATTTGATCTAGCTATGTAGCTAGTAACGGAATTCTGTCACTGTCGGAAAATCGAACACTAGGACATCCCTGACTGAGGTATTGCAGTGATCTCAGTTGATTGAAAGATGTGATCCATCTTTGCCAGTAATATATTACACGAAAGGTAGTCTAAATTATTCACATTTCTGAAAAACTGTACTTTATTTTATTTGAAGATGTCTTTGAAAAACATATCATTAGGGAAAGAAACTCCACTTACAATATTGTAGTAGGAAGACGACGCAAAAATTGTATTTTTGCAATTTTTACAATTATAGAGAGTTCCATGAAACGTAGACCTGCATGAATTTATCCACAAAAATATCAAAGAAAATATTTCGAGTCATTTTTGACAAAATTTTGAAAATTGAAAAAAGACTTCATTTGAAGTATCCCCCATGTAACGAAAGGTCAGTCAATTTTTCGAAAATTCTGTTTATGATTTAATCGCTACCTTTCTATATACATGGACAGAGAACCTACACCTACAGACACCCTGATAGACGTTTCATCCAATTTATAAACCAATAAACGTTTAAACCAATTTTTCACTACCAAGAACTGATACAACATAAATTCTGACAGCATAATGTGATGAAGGAAAGTATTCCATATAGGAATAAGAACTATTCCCTTTTATAAAAGAAATAAATTACAGTATAGTTACAAAAGTTAGAAATAATTCAAAAAAGATACTGTTCGTAGAACCAGTTGTTGCTTTATAAAGAACCCAAGAAATGAGTTCTTCTGTTGCAAATCCTCCACTTTTCTCTGCCGCATTAAATTATTTTCTCTATGCAACATAAGTACCAAGCGTTAAAGCAAAATTATATAAATACAAATACCATTACTAGGAGTAACCAATAATGTATACCAATACATTATCTTTACTTTATATTTGTCTATTTATATTTTATCTATTTTATTAACATTAAGTTAAATGAATTATCGAAACGATCGTTGCTACAAAATCTGATAACCCAAAAGTTTCTCTGCTGTGCATTAGAAAGTATTAATACAATAGTCATGCCCTTCTAATTACGAAATCTTCCCACTTCTCTCCCTTCAAGAGTAATGGGAGCTCGAGAAAATGTAACACGGACAGTTATTAAGAGAGCCGTTGATGTGGCGGTCTCTGGAGACAAATATGGAAGACGTAAATTGTTGGTAGGGGTTAAACGCTGAGGTAGGGAAATATTAAAATACTCAACAAATATAACACATGTGGGGAAGTGGTGATATTGGTCAACTTTACAGTGATCAAGCTTTAAACAGAATAAATAAATCGATAAATAGTTTATTAAGTAAATAAATTGATAGTTGAATAAATAAGTAAATAAAATCAAATAAACAATTCATTTGTGGTTCGCGGCAGTATATGTGTAAGTTAAAAATAGCCAATTTTACGAGAAAGGTTCAAAGTTTCAAATGAGGCACAGTTCTTGCTATTTCTTAACTGTTGGGTTAAAATCGATGCACCAAATCTTTAATACACACACATTGTTTTAAATAAAGCAAACGGTTCTAAAATATCAGAATTTTGAGTTTTTAGCCTATGCGAAACAAATAATTGACCCTTCTACTTAAAGTTCTTGCGAAAACAACAAATGGACCAAGCGAGCGTTTAACTCATTGCAGGGCCACCAGGGGCGGGGCGAGTGCCGACCGATTGTCGTATTTCACGGGTGGCGACCGGCGATTATTTACGAGCCTCCCCTCCCTGCCCCTTCCCCCACCCCTGCAACCGTCACGGTGCGCGCGGGCGTGCATCGTCTAGGAGGCCGTGATGGCGCGCGAATTAAATTTCAGCGCCAGCGCCATAAATTCCTCGCGCGGGATGAAGGCTAGCGTCGCCGCTGCCCGCCGCACCGCCGAGCTGCCGTCGCGAATGCGAGCAGTTTTCCTCGTAGATTGTTTTTTGCCCGACTGCGAAACACAAGAGAATAATGTGTTTTTCTGTCGTGTTTCTTTGTATGATTCCAATGGGTTCAGTGATTAAACAAGGGCATTAAAACAAAGGCTAAAATAGCGTTTAGTTATGGGAATTGAAGTAAGTTACATTATCACTCTATTAAGCTGGGACTACAGCCTAATGAGAATGTCTTTCGAGAATGTAGTGCTTAGAATAATTATTACAAATTCTAATATTAAATGCACTTGTTCGAACGAAATATCCTTCAAAATTTCTGGTGCATTAACTAAGTATTTTGTTTTTTAATAACCTTAAGTTCTATAAGATTTAATATCTTTAAATATTATATTCTATAACATTGTCTGTCATTGTTTGGTATGGCATCTTCGATTAATATGTATGTACTTACAGTTTGGTCTCAAATTTTCAATAGAGAAACAGGATATTGTTTCACGATCTTACCTGAAAAAGATGGAAACAAATATAAGTTAGTGCATTTTTCTTTATAAAAATAACAGGAAAAATGAAAATTTACAGAAGAACACGTGACTTGAATAATATACAATATATTTGTATATGAAAATGTGTTATAACTAATCCTAATAGACATAAAAAAGTAACTATTTTTCAACGTTTTAAGATTCAAATAATGATTCTAAAATACGTTTCATAATTCATACGCATTATTCACGACACATGCAATTTCACTTCTTTTAGTACGAGAAAAGAGCAAAGACGACGATCTCTAGATATCTTAAACGCATAACAGTACTTTATATTAAACATAATTTCTCACTACTATCTTTAGTAAGTGAGGTTGACGTTCGGAAGTGATAATTTATCCATGCAACTATCTAATTCAGTCTCCCAGATGACAAACCTGTCTATAACATTAAATACTGTTCACCATTCAGATACAAAGAAAATATGGTCAAAAATGACGTCAGTATATTATATTACTATCTCAATGTTATGTACCTTTTTATTACTCGTAGTAGATCACTATTTCACTATTTCGCATCGCTATATTTAATGATCACCTCATTCGTTATAGCGAATATAAAGTTTAATACGCTTCTGATTTGCATTGGGAGAAAGAGAGCGTAGAACTATTCCCGTCATGTCATACATGAATTTCTCTAGGTTCCGGTCTGGAGTCTAAAAATTCTAGAGCACAATTAATTTATTTTTCTATCCGTGCTACGTTCTTAATAGCGCAGGGGGATGCTTCTAGAAAACCATGGAAAGGATAGATCAGTGCACGAACTCAAGAGTTCCCATGTAACGTACGATTCAGCTACGTAGTTGACATCGAATATCTTTCACCAACCAGTCTCCAACGTCTGAGTGGCAGGTTGCCAACTATCTGTACTGGCAAAAGCCTCTGACGGGACCGAGGTCTATCAGGGGCGTCTCGGCTTTGCAGCCGTGGGTTAAGGGGTACATGTGGTTAGCACATAGTCATTCCCATGCCGTATTCTGATATTCTCAACCTGAGAAATGAGCTTTTTCATCATCACAGACCAACAGATACTGGGAAATTTGTTGTGAAGCGCATATTATAATCTGAGCCGGCCGGGGTTTCCAACTGCCTAAGCAAATTCACCAGGTTCTTACTAATTAGGCTATATGAAAAAAGACACACTTTTCGGTGGGCAAGTATTTCTTCGAAGAAGGTAAGTCTGTCTTTTTATTGAGACGGTTCATGAGTGTTTAAAGAGATCGAGCAACCGATCCACATATCAGTCAGAGAATGTGGAAACATTCCCGTCATATCGATTACTAACTGCTCTAGATTACGACTAGAAATTCTAGAGCTACGTGAAGTCGCATTCTCTTCAATGCTCACCCTCAATACGTCAAACAGCAAGAGCAACAATCATACTGCACTAGGGCTATGCGTTCGAATTTCCAGGAAGGCATGGTTTGTTGTTCTGAATGTGACGAGGGAGGTAAAAAATAAACACATACGTCATTGTTTGACGAGTGTCATACTCATTTCTGAGCCCATTTTTGAAAACATAATATGCATTAATGTCCAACATTTCCCTGAATAAGTGATCACATTGGTGCTTTGTGTTCGTCCTTCTCTGTATGGCAGAGGGAGGTGATCATGAAATGTAAAAAAAGCTGGGATATGATTTACTGCGAATGGGGTTTCAGATGGGATATCTGCTAGTGTTAGAAAACTACCAAGCTTCAACTAGACTGTAAACTATTCCTTACAAGGTATTCGAACACGTAACCTTTTCCTCTGTCTAGGAGACTACTATTTCAAGACCCGGTTCCACGGACCACAATGGTCATTATACCCGGCTTGCAGGTTTCTCCCCAAGCAGGTATTTCCCCCAGTGGGCCACAAGTTTAAAGCTCCCTATCGGTCTCCTAATATGTGCGATAATGTAATGCGTGTGATTTTAAGTGGTGTAAGTACGGGGGAAGAGAATAGGTCACGGAAGAAGGAAATATCGCGGGCCATCCGTGTTCCGCTTGTTAGGGTACTGTTCCGGTATTCGCCTGGTGCTGATCGGAGAAACCACGGAAAACTATCGATCAAAGAAGTCGACCGCTAGAATGTTCTTTCAGACAGCGACTGAATTTAACCTAGCTTGTTGCTAGGGTTACAACCATTGCGTGCGCGATTGTTAGCTGACAATACTCGAAAAGAAATTCACGGAACATTCAGTCCTCGCTTTTCTTTCGGAATATTTTAATATTTCGTCTGTATATGAGCTGCACGATATCTCCAGGAATCACAACTGACATTACGATCTACGAATAGGAGTAAAACCCTACGCGTAATGAAAGCAAGTAGCACAAATGGCAATATTCGTTGTGTTTTGGCTGACAGATCTGCACAAGAAAAGAAACATGAAACTCACACATAATTTCTTTGTCTAAACACCAATTGAACAGCCGATGTTCTACATATACATCATTGACATCGAGTATATAAATCTGTTCTACAATTCATGGGGAGAACAATTCACAAATTTGAGAGTTAAAATCGCACGCAACGTACGCAATATCCCAGATCCACAGTGGATATCCCTGGCGCGATTCGTTATGGACAGAAACATTTTAGTGTAGTAAAAGACACAAAAGCAGCATCAAATCGATAGCCTCATCAATTTAGTAGCCTTTGTTCGCATGAAATACCGAAAATATATGAGAATAAACTTGTGGTGAATGTGAAAACAATACAAAATGAGATGAATTGACCTCTCTAAAAACTGTTTATCACTATATGGAACTATACAATAAGTATTTGGTAGTTTTATAATTATATATCATGCGGACTTAAATAACGGACGGGCAATACAATGTGTTTTGATACTTTTAATTTTGGTTTTTGAGTTTTCAATTATTAATGCGACTTTCGTCTATCTCTCATCCCTCTTCCATCAATACACACTGAATTCGCAACACTTAACTCACCCATCACAGGAACCTCAGAGATACCCGCGTTAAGGCTAAAAGAAGTGGTACAGTAAGATTCGACTGGACGAGGAACTGACCCCTTCGGATGTTACCGGCATCCGGGTTTATCCCCGTGCGTTCGATCGGTTGGTTGTTAGTGATTCCGGGCGCGTCAACTACTCAGGTCATTAGTCCCATAGGTGAAGCGCATGCGTTTTGCTTGGGAGTTGGCGGTGATCTTCCCTCACTACATGACGAGATCCAGCGCCGACCTACAGTCGACTCTGGTTTCCCCGCAGGTATCCACAACTAGCAGGGACACCACTCCAGCCGGCAAGCTCTAAGTTTCCGCTTGGTCCCCCGGCATGGTGGGTGATGAGTAATGTATGTGAGTGTATTATCAGGGTGAGGATAGAACAAGGAAGGGGAAGGAAGGCATCACGTGCGTCCGTCCCGTTTGTTAAGGGACTGCACAGCATTCGCCTGGTGTTGATCGGAGAAACCACGAAAAACTACCGATCAGAGCAGCCTGCTTTCTATAATTCTCCTTCCAACAGGGACTGAATTCGACCTATCTGGCAAGCTAGTGTCAACAATCTTAACACTGTTGTCACTCGAACCAAGAACCTCCCGGACTCAGCACTGCAGTGACAACAGTTGATGCACTGACCGTGCGTGCGAAATAGTAATTTGTCGTGTCCTGAAGGTATTGTGCACTCAAGGGAAGTTGAGTAGAGTTTCATTCTGATCCCGGAGTGATTACTCGATGAGTAATTATTGATCAGTTAACAAATCTGCTGCTACCGTGAAGGTGTGGCAACACTCTTCCAAGGCTTTTATGTTCTAACCTTCATTCCTCCAGGGAGTCTTGATGAGGGACTGGGGAAGAGGAGGGTGAGAATACGCAAGAGATTATAGCGCCTACATCCGGGACTTCAGAACTCGCTGATAACACTAGGGGGAAAAATTTCTACCTCCAGGATTAAAGTAGATGAGTTCAAAGGAAACAATGAGGCGGATTTCGAAAATCATTATAAAAAGTGTATCACGCAAGGTTCAAAAGCTATGAATATATTTCTTATTTGATTTAAAGAAAACCTTCTCTAATTTCCGCAATGTAAACCCGGTTATATTACTACATTTTACGAGCTTCTTTCATATGATGCAAGAACAAGCAAAAAATTAAATACGCATATTTGTGCAATAATACACAGACATTAAAGTGATTTGTTGGTATACTTCAAAACGTTAGTCGAGCAAATGACACTATTTTTTTTCCATTCAACCACAATATAAGGTTAGTTATATGGTGACATAACACTGGCGAGCAACCCATGGTTTGCTCTGATCACAAACGCGAAAGCCAAAGCATAAAGAATACCTAAGTTTTCTAATTTAATTCATTTTTCCTTTGAAGTTTCGATGTAAATCTTCCACAAATGTAACAGAAGTTATCTGGTTGATTAGCATACTTTAGGTGCGAAATGACGATTAACGTTCACAGGTTCAATTTTACAGAGTATGTGGTAAATTTAATTGATAAAAATAACACAGAATTGTAATTTATTAATGTAATTGAGGTACACGTAAACATGACACGAACTTCACGCACACTGCGGGTACAGATCTACCTGACACCGAGTGACTCAAAATCTGCTACCCCAAAGGTTGGATTCTTTTTTACTCGCGATAGGGTAAGAGGCTAAAATAATTCCTTTCGATGACTGATGCACAGGAAATATGAGGGTGCACGTGAAGTGTTTTCAATACATCCAAGAAGACCTGCAGAGACCTACTCGTAATTGAGCGCGATTACCTGACGCAAGAATAAAGACGGCATTCTTCGAATATAAAAGATAAAAAAATATTTTAATTTTGCTGATTTCTCATGAAAGTGATGCAGATGAACTGAACATGTATTTTATTTTTAAATATATTTTAGGCGCTTTGATTATATATATATATATATATATATATATATATATATATATATATATATATCTTACAGGTGCAATTTAAATGTATTTGCAATAATAGAAAATCCGCTACTAAGTCCGGTATAAAGATATGGTATATTTAAAAACCGTGACATCATATGACATATTTACTGCGATATTCGTAATCTAAACATAAAATTTAAGTATATTGCGCACACTACATTTCTAGAGGTAAAATCTTGATTTCTAGATTAATACATTGCGATGATACGTGAGAAAACTACAAAGACATCAAATATCCCAGAAATATTTTAACCTCTTTTTTCTGAAGGGTATATTTCTGAGCACTCATAAGTGGAGATCCGAAAAATATGTAGTATGAAACGTCAAAATATGTACATTAATGTGTAATGGAAATTGTAAGAATATGTAATAAATATGTAAAATCTAATGTAATATTAAAATAAACTAATTTTCAAACGCATTAATTGGAAATTACATTTACATAAAAATTCTAATCGAATTTGAAGAATAATACGAACGTTTTAAAAATAATTTGGATTGCACAAGTTGAGGCTCAGTTTGCACCGTACAACTTTCCCGTCAGTAATAAAAGCTTTAAATAAGCATTAAATGTAATTTAGTTAATAAAGCAATAAATGTAATTAAATGTAATTTAATGCTATCCAGGACCACAGTTCAGCACGTAGACTAGGCGCATAAAGAAGGGAGAATTAAATTTGGTTTCTTTTGACAAACGCATGTATTTTGTATGTATTTCCGCAACTCTTCCATCACGCACCACTGGCAGAATTTTACACGAATTTTGCGAGGGAAAATCCACGCAAAATTCCAATTAGTACTAAAATTATGCAACCTAATACTTGAGGATTGTTGATTAAAACGACTCAAAAGTAAAGAATAATAGAGTGGAGTTCCTCGTATTCGTTTGCAGCTTTTGTTTCACGACAGCAACATGAGATCAATCTGACATAAGTTGGAAAATGACGAAAAATATGAGAAAACTATGTGTGAAAACTACAAGTATCTAAAAGTGTTCAATACGAATTTCATTGCGATTAATCTCTACGACAATGACATTTTTTGACATGTTATGTTTTTCAAACGTGATTAAACGATTATTGTGTTTTTTTTTGGTATGTCAAATACATAATTGACGCCAAATGCAATTTATCATTATAACCTCAATGTCAGCTAAACAGGCAATGTTTTTGCAAATAACACTGAATGAAGTTTAAAATTCTATTCGTCAGTCTGACGTGTATCGAAACTAATAGGCAATAAAATAGCACCCAAATAAAAAGAACATTAATTCCAGTGGTTTCTTCTATAAGTGCGGACTATATATGGATATACCGACACTGGGATATAAACAACACGAGTCTTCCATTCACTATTGACCGAAAAACTATCTTCGAATATGAGGTGTAATATCTCACGGCAGGTTCCAACGGCGCAGATAAATATTCGCGCAGCGCGCGTCCTTTTCTGACCTAAGCTCTCAGCGTGCGCCTAGAAAGAAAAGAAGCATTAAATCCGCGCTCTTCTTTTGTAGCGCGCCTGTATTGTATGCGCATTTCCCGTCGCCTGGGTGCGAGCCCGGGCGAGCCTGGGTGTGCGCCGCGCGCAGCGACCGCCATTTGTCAGCGGCGCTCGAAGGCTCCGCAGATCCCCGCGCGGGGCGCTGTGCACACAAACCCCTTCGCCCTGAGGCGGGGAGTGGGGACGGAGGGGGAGTGCCGGGACGCGAGTGGAGAGGGGCAGAGGCGCGGCTGGAGGCATGGGTTGGGGGTGGGGGAAGGAGCCTAGCCTGAGAAGGCGGGGTTGGCTGTGGGTCGGCGGCGATGGAGGGGAAGCAGCTGTAAGAAGAGGAGAAGAGAGCAGAGAGAGCGGCGACCTAGTGAGAGGAAACAGATGGCGGCGAGCTGGATTTAGGCGTGGGTGTGGGGGTGCAGGGAGGCGGGAAAGAAGAGAAGGATGGGGTAGCGGAACGTGGGGAGGGGCGGCGGGCGGGGAAGCGTGCGGGTCGTGATAGGGAAATGGGCAGGGCGGTGGGCACTTAGGCGCAGGCCTGTATCGGGGATGAAGATGATGAGGGGATGGGGAGGAAGAGGAGGATGGGGGAGGAGCGGAGAGGAATGGGCGGCGGATTGGTGATGGGATGGAAGGGAGGGGGAGGGGAGCAAAGGGAGAGGAGTGACGTGGCGACGTGGGGGAGGGGGCGGCCAGGGTAGCGGCGGGACGTAATGGGAATGGGGCAGGGGCCGTGGGGGGAATCCTGGGCGTGGGCTGGGGTAAGAGGATGAGGTGATGGGGAGGGAGAGGCAGGGATAGTGGATGACAGAATGGGGGCATGGGCAGGAACGAGGAAGGAATGAGGAGAGAAGGGGCGAGTATGGCGGAGGGTGATTGGGGAATGGAGGAAAGGGAGGGGAGAAGTGGAGGGGAGGGGGAGGGGAGGGTGATGGTGGCATGGCGTGGCGGGAAACGGGATGAGCTTAAAAAAGGAGCGATAGTCGGAGCTGGCGCGGCGTTAGCGGGTGCAATGCGGGATGGGCGCGGTGTCCGGCGGTGGAGGAAGGACGTCCCGCTTGCGGGGGCGTAAGCCGTGGCCGGCGGGTTGGCGCGGAGCGCAGTGTGGCGAGGTCAGCAGCTGCACAGAGGCCCGGGAGGGGGTACAGGGGGTGTGGGCGGAGGGACCCCCAGAGACGCGTTGCGAGGCTGAAAAAATGCGCTCAAATGACGGGCGTGGAGGTTCTCGGGGCAGCGAACGCGAAGTGTTGCGCTGCGGATGTACTTTGTGGAAATGAAAAAGACGCATGCAAGGGGACGCAAAAAGAAACGAAAACTACGTGAGGAAGGGCAGAGGGTGTATGTGGCTATGCGGCTGGGTACCACAGGCAGTGAGGATAGGAAAAATAGGGAGGTCAGGAAGGGTAGGAAAGGAAAAGACATGTTGGAGTTAGTAGAATTGAGAGGGCGGGAAAGGCTGCAGACATGTATGGAGGCGAGGGAAAGAGAGACTGCAGGAAGGATGTGGCGATTGCGACAAGAGAAGGCAGGAAAAGTATGAGAAGGTAATTAGTGAGAGCAAAAGTAACGAAAGGGAAGATGCGCAAGGCTAGATAAATCTACCACTTGATACCTCACTATAAATCTCGTCTTGAATCGATGCCAATTGTTCCTATATAAGGGAAGGAGAGCTGACAAGGAACAGAGCAAATAATTGGAGGATCTGCCTGGTTTGTAAGAGATCGCAAGGGTTGAGCAAGAGCAGACAGAGGAGGCAGCACTGGAAGAAAAGAGGGAAGTGGTAAAGAGAGGGAGAGTGGCGAGTCAACAGCGCACAAGAGGCCCAGGGGAGGGGGTGCAGGGGTGCGGAGGGATACCCAGAGACGAGAAGAGGGCGAGGGTGATGTGGGTGATGTGAAGGTAGGTGAAAGAAGTGGGAAGGAAGGAATAAATGCGAATGGTTAGAAAAGTGGAACGAGGGACTGCGATGAGGAGGTAGGAGGGTAAGATGCTGTGTTGAAGGGGTGGTGGGGAGGTGGGGGAAGGGGAGGTGGATAAGGGGAAAAGGGATGTGGCAGAGGGGTCGGAGAGGGGCAGGGGTAGATTGGCAGGGGGAAGGGGAAGAGAGGCTGAATAGAGACAGGAAGAAAGAACAACGGGGGTGTTGGAAACAATACGGAGCCGGTGGCAGCGCCAGCCTGCGAGCGCTGAAAGCGAAGTCGAGAGCAGCTGGCGGAGGTCTATTTGCAATGCGGGCGCAGGGAGCTTCGGCACAAAAACAGTTGACACATTCACAGTTACACTCTTCACTCTGAGGCACGTGCATTGCACGGCAGCAAGTCTATGAGAGGATATCCATATCGGGAACTTTGAACCCTCAGTAACAATCAGGGAAGAGAACCTCTATCTTCTATCCTGACACAGAGTCGCTGAGGAGATGAAAGTTACGTGACGTAAAAAAGTTACAAGAGAATAAAAAGGAAGAGAGAAAGAGGAGAGAAAGATTAGCGGAAACACCAGGGCTCCAAAGCCAGTTTTTGAAATATAAGTGTAATATATATGTAATATAAATATAATATATCACCGTTAAGTCATACTTCCTCAAAACACCTGCCTAACACACACCCTCCCACCTAAGGTATTCACCAGTAGAAGTGGCTCAGAGCATCAGCTGATGTTACTGAAGTGCATATGACCAGGAGATTCCAGGTTCGAGTCCTAAAGGTGACTGCATTTTTTCGACACTAGCTTATCAGTTAGGTCGAATTCAGTCGCTGTCTGGAAGAATTCTAGGCCCCGACTGCTCTGATAGGTAGTTTTTCGTGGATTCTCCGATCAATAATAGGCGAATGCCGGAGAATTACCCTAACTAACGGGTCACGGACTGCGCGCAATGTTTCCTTCCTCTTCCTTGTCCTATCCTCAACCCTTCTCCACACTTACATTGACACGCACTACACTACCACACATGTCGTGAGACCGATCGGAAGCTCAGAGCTTGTCCCGGCTGTGGTGGTGCTCCGCTGGTGGGAGATACCTGGTTGGGAGAAACCCCGCTAGCCGACGGTATGTCGGTTCCGTATCTCGCCATCCAAAGGGGGAAGATCACCACCATCACCTGAGGGGAGGAACACTACACTTACGGGAGTAATTACCTCTTAGTGCCCGGGATCACTAACAACCAACCAACCAATAAATGCATTCCATGACCCAGTCATGGTGCAAATGAGTTAATATCGACTCATTACGTTGTAAGACAACTGCGTCGAAACAATTATTCTTGAATATCTTGTTATAATTCAATTATTTTACATTATCTCTTTTGATTCAATTGAAATTGTTTTAATCGATCAGTTAATCAGTTGTTTATCACTTTGCACTAAAAGAACTAGTATACCTAGTGTATTAAGGATAAGTAACACGTATTTGTCTATTATTAATCTGTATAATGTTATTGTTGGGATCAATTATTTAGCTCTCATTTACACATACTACATGGTCTTTTGAAATGATTTCTAGTTATATTCTAGGCGTTCAATACTTACAAGTGTCACAAAGCAGAAACATATACGAACATTCCTTTGAGTGAGGGGACAAAATGAGAATAATTTGACGAGAAAATAATTAAAACTGTTTTTAAAGATGGAGGCTTTGAAGATCTTTGAAGACTGATCTTTGAATAAAGAATACATCCGGCAGTTAAGTGACACAAATATTTACAACAAATATTTGTGCAGTTTCACGAGAGTTTCAGTAACGCTGAGTCTTGACAGATATTCAGTCATTCAAATTTTCCCACATTCAGTCATTTCCCCACTTGAGGCAGACAACAGGAATCTTGGGTACCTAATTACGCATGTCTTATTTGGTAATGAAATTCAATACTACGAGGAAGATGTCTCTTTGTTAACCGCGACTAGAAACGAATATTTGGAAATAGAAGAAGGTTTTGAACAGTTTAGAGAATTATTGAGCTTTAATCATGATATAAAAAAGGAACGACAGTGAAAACGAAAGGATACTCATTAGCAGTGAAATGCCAGAAAAGAGAAATTTGGAGGAACCAGCTGATAACACTATGTTTACCAAAGAACTCCGCATGTAGTTATTTCATCCCCGACGTTCACGTATCCCTTGAAGAGCCTTTCCGGGAGTGGAATGCAGGCGAGCGTGGCGGGGGCCGCCCCGCGGGAGAGAGGGCGCTGGATGTTGGACAAACATTGAAGTGGCGAGAGCCGCAAATGGAGAAGGGGCGGCGCGGGGGCGGCGCGGTGGCGGGCGGGCCCCTCGGCGCAATGTTCTTGCGACCGCCAGCGCTCCCAGCGGGGGAGGCGAGCATCCTCAAAGAAGAGCGACCGGCGGCTGCATTACCATCTCGAGATTGGCGCGGGGGCAGCGCGGG
>BOPP01000006.1:18891879-18902271 GCA_017312745.1 Gryllus bimaculatus | reverse complement strand
GTGGGCGGGAAGTTACAACGCGCTCAGCCCGCCGGCTCATTGTGCTCCACAATGGCCTACCCGGTTCCGCCCCCCCCCACCGGCCTCCGTCACACAGTGCGCACTTCGACCTACTACGCACACGAAAGGCCTCTCTGCTTTATGGACGACGCCTTGTCGCCCGCCAGAACGCTTCCGGGAGATCTTGCGCGTGTATTGCAGATACCTGACGCGTGTGGAGAGGTGAAATAAATGTACCCTAAGGATAGAGATACGAAAATCTGGGAACTAAAAGCTTGTTTCTTATTTTGTTTTATTTTCAATAGAGTGTTTCTCCACTTATCCACAATTTGCTCAATTCGCTTGACACATAAAAACAGTCAAATTATTTGTAATGAACAATGAAATACTTGAAAATAGGAAATACATAATAACAAATTTTTTGAAGGTATTTCAATCCCATAGAGTTCACAACCTCCGGAGAGTTTAAAAGGCTATTGAGAGGCGGCTCGATTCTATAACCTCCACATTTCACAACAATATTATTTTTTAACCGAAGGCAATATAATATATTTATTGGCTCTACTGTACCCACGCGTTTCCGGCTAAACAAGTAAAGGGGTTCATTAAAAAATCATATTTTGTAGATATTTAATATAAAAACCATATCATAATGGTATACATTATCTTATGTAGCCCTCGCGTATATTCGTGAAAACCGCATCTAAATAACTGCAACCGATTATAACAAATGTGAAGCAAACATCTTACGTAAGCCACTCTTGATACAAAAATATATTGTATTACTTATTCCCATTATATTTTAGGTGCAACCTACGACAGCTTCACAACATCATGAGTTGTTATTGCAACTAATGCTACTAATTTTGTTAGAGTCGTAACTGTTTCATCACACCATTCTAACATCTACATTTGCGTCGTAAGCAATTTCATGACGGCAGAAAACACTTCAGTCTGACTGTTATAGTGGTCAATAATGTTGGTAGTAATGGCGGTGATTCTGATGCTTTATTTAGGAAGCAATCATTGGTATTAACGTAAAAAAAGTCACAAGTTGGAATAAAGATAACCAATAGAAATGCGACTTAATAAATAAGGATTCGATCGCCGTTGTCCGTTAATCGTGATAAATTACATACACGTTGGCATATAAGATGTCTATTACGAAACTGATTTTTTATATTAAAAAGTGTTTTTCGATTTTTAAAAATGAAGTAAACCTAATAAAATTGTCAATACTCGTATGTATATATGTACATCGTTTCACCACGTCTAATATATCAGAGTCAATTTACATATTTTTGTCCATTCATTTTCATAATGTACCCATACATATAATAAATGTGTAAACACTCCAGTTATTCAAATAGCCGTTCATTTTCTCGCGTCAGGAAGCCCATTCCTTCACGAAGGACCGATGGAGGGTATTAGCCAAAATCTACAGCTTTTTTTTCTTGCAAAAGAATTTTATTAAACGGAAGTGAATATTTGCTTAATAATTTTTGCCAAAATCGCTCGTTTTCTCCTGTATTCATATACTCGTACAATTTGTACGTGGGTTAGAGTAGATATCCCAGAAATTAAGAAAAAGTGAACAGAATAGACACATTTTTAACTGATTTGACGATAAATAAATAAAAATAAATAAATTAAAGTAAATACATTAAAACGCATAAATTAAAATAAATATAATCAAAAACAAATAAAATAAATAAATAAAAATGAATAAATAAAAATAAATATATTCAAATAAATAAAATAGAATACATAAATTAAAATAATTAAAATCAAATAAATGATCTTAACAAACATTGTGTCCTCGAGGATCACGAGACCGCGACTGTAGTGAGTCCGTCAGCTGCGGCGCAGACGCCGCCTCCGGCCGCCTGGAGCGCTCGCGTCGGCGCTCGGGGCAGCCCCGCCCCCTCCCCGCCAGACTCTACCCTCGCCCACGCAGGGGTAACACTGTTCCTCGCGCCGCGCGCCGCACGTCAGAGAAAGCGAAGGCCCTCGACGACGAACGGCGCTGCAACGAAAGTTCCCTTTAACGCACACACACTTGAGTTTTACCTCATAAAATATACAAAAATATTAGTGACGTTCCAGATAAAATATACTTGTAGCTATCTTTGTACCATCATCAGGATATTCACTACAATATATTGGCATAAACAAAATAGATGTTAAGATACCCGCACTCTTTGTATTGTTCCTTATTACTGTCAGTATTGTGTTTAAAATTACTGTTGTTATTAGCTTATAGTGTATTGTGCTTCTCTGGTGTAAAAATTATTGTATATTTATGTAAAGTGCTACTGTAAACTAAACGTAGCTTTCTGTAACGCTCCTCAAATAACTTTTTCGCCTACTTCTTCTTCGTCTTTTTCTTCGCTTTTTTCTCTTCCCTCTCCGTCACAAACTTTATCATTTATACTTTTTGACCCCTTTCCCTGTACGTCTTTTCTTTTCTCTTTTACGAAACTTCCCTTTCACTACTCAGTATAACGTACTCAGTCCTATTAATGTTCGGCCCTAAGCTGCCATCCTGATTGAGGTTTTTCTGGGTTTACTCAATCGCTTAAGGCGTATGCCGGGATGGTTTCTAGATTTGTTCTCCCAGACGTAAATGTACAGCTTGTCCTCCCATCTTAAAATGTTACTATTCTAAATGTATGTAAATTCAGTGGTTAGGCGGAAGAGCAGGGCCTATGGCCTGAGCCTCGCCATTAATAAAGACATTATTATTATTATTATTATTAAAGGCAGGCACGAGTTTTTTGTATAAACAGCAGAAGCGTCGAAGATGAAATTAAAGCGGTTTTGTGTTTATTTCTATGGAGCACACAATTCATTAATTTTTTTTTCATTTTTAACAAAGAAGTTCAACCAAACAAATGCGATCTAATTTGTAATAATTGTAAAATTCTAGAAAAATATAATTGATTTTTTAAAATATAAGATCTCCATGTTTATGTCTGAGAAGAGATTCAGTTAGTTTGTGAATCAGTTGAATGTGTACAGCACTTAGAGTACTTTACTGAGTAATGATCGTTTCCTTCTTTCTGAAGACGGTAGTCGTAATTAAACCCAAGAGAACGAAATATGTTATTTTCTTCATAATTTACAAGAATTTGGCGTAAATATTATCTCCCTACCACAAAATACAGGTCACATTATGGCATGGAAATAACTTACACGCCTAATATACATTTTCAGAAGTTGTTTCAATAGAATTTGTAGTAAGAATCTTCGTTAATTAATTCTTTTATCATGCGTTACATTTCTAAATGCCCCAGATCAATACAGACAGTTACATTTCTCTACCCTCATGTTTCACATTTTTATTTTTGCAATAGGCAAGCTACTATATTTACGCTGCATACACTACTACGCAATTTTGTATTTTTTTTGTAGAAACATACACTTTGGAGTAAAAAATTTGATCTCAACTGCACTATATTTGATTCCTTGTCACTCAAAAGTATGCAAGTCAAATTTGAGAGCTCACACTCTAGTGGTGCTACTTATTTTGTGATACCACAGAAAACAACTTCAATTTTGTATACCAGCCTGTACTCTTACTTTCACTATAATACACATCTCTATAATGATCTTTACCTTATAATAATATCTCACTATAACAATGTTTAAATAAATGTTTATTGTCATTTATTTATTTTTATTTATGTGCCCTTTATTTTAAGAATATAATCGTGAATTAAGTAATACTTGATCATTTTCACCATCGATTTTCGAAAACAAAATACAAAGAAACATTAACTAGATATTGCATATGTTTCAGGAAATTGAAACAAAGTATGAATGATGATGAAATAAAATGGACATACATATAACACACTCTACAATACCATAACGTAGCAGTCAAGCCCTTAACAAGTCACTGTCATTATTTATATTTTAATACGTTAATTTATATTTATTATCGCTTTCATACGGCTCGGAGAACTATCTTGCAGGCACTAAAAATTATTTTTGTCTGTAGTGAGTTTGTATTGTTTATCATTATTGATTTAATACATTTTTATTGTTTTACAAATACCAAATCATTTCCCAAGAAAATATGAATGAATACAAAAATATACATGAAGAATACATGCACAGTAAAACAGTCAGACAGAACAGTTAGAATTATTGTGTATGATTTTATATGTTGAGGGACACTGGTATTATTGAAAATTTTCAAAAATTATGTATGTGTAAACATTTATATTTTCATACTCCCTCTATATCAAATATCCAAAAAAGTGAATTATTAAATCGCATGATAAAAGACTTTCTTCTAAGTTGCTCAGTTATTTTTTGGTAAAATTCAATTGCGATTTGCGAAGACCTTTGATGCAAAGTGTCTTTCATTTCGGTCACTAAAGGACTACTCGGTAAAACATCATGTACCGTGTAACAACATGATGTCGTTTACGTCCTAACAGAAGTCCGCCAGCGCGCCTTTTTTGATCCCTTTGTGTGGATGAAAGAAGCAATTTTTCAGTCACGCAAGCAATGTGAGCTGAGATGGCCCCCTTATCGCGCCACACGTGACACAATCTGAGCTCAACTTTGCTTTCGTGGTAGGGTATTCTCAGAGGCGTAGCTCAGCAGGGTGTCACTTTTTATTTGTAATGAACATAATACACACCTAATGCTTCAACAAAGAATAAAATAACACACTTGAAGTGTTGTACGAAATTAAAATTTAAAATGTATGAAGGAATGCGAATTTTATATTTAACAATAGTAATTACAAAATGCTCTTTAAGTAGGTTTTTATGTTTATACAAGATGCGTGGTAAAACATGTGGTAAAAAATCACAAAAACTTTTTCTCTATTAGATGTTTTTAATGTCACTATACTTAGAAACACTTCGTCTCTGCACAGCAGTTTCATAACGATTCTCTTCTTCTATAATGTCCAAAAGGTTGTTTTTAAAGCAATTTAAATGGCGAAAAAATTGTAACTGTTGTCGGGCAAAAATCTACAGTTAAAAACCAAAATTAGAGATTTGATAGAACTTAAATGCAGTTATCACAGCCTAAATATAACGCGGCCTTGCAATTATCGCCAACTTACGGCCGCCAGGACCTTAGCAAATTAACAGGCCGTCAAAATTACAGTGGTTCTCGCTGTTTGTAAAAGATGTTATCGACCTCGCGAGTCTACAATACCACGTCGATTCCTGGAAATCGGCATTAATATCCGGTAACATGTATACTAAGACAAAATTAACAAATTACAAAATAGTTTATGTAAGATACTATTCTACTGAGGACAAAAAAAGAAGGAAGTATTTAATGTGTATTAATATTATTAGGAACACTCTGAAGTGTTTTCTGCGGTCATGAAATGATTGACGTGTATTTAAAGGTTATAAAATACTTTAAAGACGGCATTTGTGAAAAAGTGTAATAAACCTGAAGCATTTACACAATCCGCCCAGTTCTTCTCTACCTCATGTGGCCCCTCTTTATACCGCTATGCTTCGACCGTCGCCCGTTATCACCTTTACAGTCTTCGTCCTGTTTCCGCTCAACCCACGCCACCCAGCCCCACCGCTCTCTTCTCCTTGCTGTGACTCACATCAACCAGACCCATCCAGTTTTATCCCGCCTTATTTGCTGCCATATCATTCCTTCTTACCTCGTTCGTTCTCCCTTAGATCACTCCTCGTCCCGCTCGCTTATCCCGGCCTCCTCGTTCCGTCAGTCTAGTCAGTGCACTTTATCTGTTCTTCCTGACTTATCCACGACGCGTCATTTCCCTCCCTTCCCCTTCCCATCGCCCCCTTCCATTGGACATAGCGACGCCGCCATCCTCGCCACCCGCAGTCCACACGTCGTTGCCTGTCCCAGTTGGGTTTTGTAAACAACTGAAGCAAATCAATAAATGAAACATGTGTAGAATGCACTGTTTAATGTTAAATTTAACAGAGGTAATTTTAATCGTTGTACGTGCTACGGTAGTTGAAGTTAGCTTAACAAAACAGTCGACAGTTTGATACAAACACTGCTTACCTCTTCCCAAATTCGCTTACCCTTTTCCAAGTCCACTGCGAGGCTCCGCCTTCCAGCCTCAGCGCATCACATCAACTCCCAGACTCAACGCTTGACAATTGAGTCCAGTCAAGTAAAATTTCGAATTACTCTTATATCAAAACACAGATACGTCTCATCTTGATTCACTTCTATTTCGTAATTGTGAGCATAATAAACTATTTTGATTTCATTAAATACACACACATGGCACACGTGTGCACTCATGCATATTTGCAAAGTTTTTTTAAAAAATTCATTTAACGGTTACAGGTAAAAATATCCACTGAATTTTCAGATACAAAGAGGTTCACGTACAAAAATGTCCAGGGCGTAATGTCCACTACAAAACGTCCAGTCAGACACGTCCGATAACAAAAATGTCCAACAAACGAAAATGTGCAAAACTGTTTCTATGATATTAGGATGCATTCACCATTGTAAAAACAATAAATAATTACATTTAACTATGGTGGAGAATTATTGACGTTGGTAAGTAAATTAGAAATTCCATTTTTTTTCAGTGGTTCAAAAATTCCTGCTAGTTTAGTAGTTAAATGGCTCGAATTTCTCAAAACAAGAATTTCATCTTGATAAAATAAGGATATATGAAACATTACCACTCTAGAAATATAAATATTCTCATACATGGTCATTTATAGGAAATCATAAAGCCAATATAAAATAAAGTTCTGGCAAGACTACCTGAAAGAAACAACCAATGAAAAAATATCAATAATGACAGTGCAAAAGTCCAATGAGTAAACAATAAAAACGTTATAGTGTGTGTGGCATATCATATAATTTAAAACTTAACTTACAAACAGTTTTAACAAGTAGCTTAGCAGAACAACTTGATTGATGGGCATTTTTATACTGTGAATCTTACGTGATAAACTTTATGAAGATGTAATAAATTGTGTGTAACTATGTAACTCTAAATTGTATGTAATTGCGTATTGAACTAACTATGCTTGTAACAGGGTGTTTTCATGCCAGAGGCAGTGATCCCACGTGCTTCCTTGGACACTCCTCCTACTCCATTTTCCTGGCTCTTTCCCCCTCCCCACTCCCCCAGCCACGCTCGCTGAGGCTCCGGGCGGCGCGCCAAAGAACGCGCAGGTGATGGATGCGGGGGAGGGGGCAGGGAAATGAAAAACCTGAAGAGGCTCCAGGAATATGGAAAACATTCAGCAAAAACACGATTCTCCTCTCGGAGTATTGATGTTCTTATCGAGAAGAAAGGTAGAAGAGTACTTTCTCGTCTTTCACATAGAAAATGGGGCTCAGAAGTAGGGTATTTACCCACGAAAGAGTTCCTAAACTCTCACCGTTTTTTGTCTTCAATATGCTACTTTATGAAGAAAAAGATGCGCTATAATATGTTGAAGTTATGAAAAGAGCATAAGTATCACATTAATAAGAGAAAAACTTGCCCAAAATAATGACCACAATATTATGACGAATAAGTTTACGAGAAACGTTTCATGAATATAAAGTGAAGAAAATGTAATAAGAATGATATGCCTAACGGCTACCACAGATAATCATTAAACTGACGTAATAAAACACAGGTAGCAACAAAAAAGTGTATATACGCGTCGTGAGTTGCTACGTGGAATTACGTGGAAAATATATTATATATGAATATGAATACGCTGCGCGTGAAAAGCATTATGAGAGAATATTTAATCCAATCAGTTATTTCTCAGCCTTCAAGAGAAAAGAAAGCAATAATGAAATAAAATGAAACGCTACGCTACAGAAGTAATGCTACAGAAAAAAAAAACTAATATAAATAACAGTAGAATGAATTCGCAAATAAATGAAAAAAGAAAAATGTCGGTGTAATGAAAAGTATTTGTTAACAATACAAAGAAATGCAGCTATAATTTTTTAATAATTTATTATGTATTCAATTACATTCTATTTTTCAGTAGTTTGCAAAAAAATAACATTTATCATTATGGGGAAATTTTAAGAGAAGAAATTTAACTTGGTAAATTATGTTGTTCCCAATTTTCAAAATAAAGTAAATAAGTAAATAAAATAAAAGTTATATGACGGGTAGAGTAAAAGTTAAAAAATAGTAGTTAAAAGTTAAGTTTAGCAGATATTAAACTTAACAGAATTAAAATGTATAATTAGGGAGGGCAAAAAATGACGTTGGAAAAGTAGGAACAACCACGAAGAGCAATTTTGACCAAGTGTAAAGTGTTAAGATGCAGGAGAAAGTGGTAATGTATTAAAGAAATTTTGAGTTAGTTTAGTTATAAACGGTTTGATAGAGTCAATTTAAAGCTCTGTATGGATTTGTCTATTCGAAATGAACCAATCAGATTTTAGTACTTTTCCTAAGATTTTTTTATTTTCTTGATGTTAGTAGATACGAACGTATCTACCGCGTAGACTAAATCGGACAATTGCGAATAATGGATTAAAAAATTTAAATTCCACAATTTATTCTTAGTTTGTAATTATTATTAAAAACGGTACAATTTTGAAATTTTATGGTAGGTTTTGTTAATGACAATTTGAATATGTAACTTTCAAGCGAGACATTGGTACAAAAGTAATGCTAAATATTTAACGGGTATATCATTGCTAAGACAAGGAGTATGCAGCTATTCTAAAACAAATTGCAGCACACATTATCACACGTTGTCGTAGTAACATATTACTTAACCAGTCGACACTAACCACCTGGAATACTTTAAATGTAAAGAACTCAATGAGTGACATGAATTTCGTCCCATTAGTCGAAATGATCAAGCTAGAATAAATTGGTTAATATTTCTCTAACTGCTCAGGAGTAGCTTTGATCCTTTGCTCTTTGGTCTGTTGCAGTATAACAGAAGTAAATTTAAATTAGGAAACAGTACTATTGAAGAAGTGTGTGGCCGACCCAAAGCCAGCTGCTTGGGCAGTCAACGGCAGAGGCAACAGCAGAACTGCGAGTGGTGAAAGCGCGGGGTCTATGGGATGGAGACGATTGCTGCGCAAGGCAAAGCGATGACACGAGGAGGAAACCAGGTGGTGTACCACTCGACGCAGAGTAAATACTTCGCAATGAGTGTGCGACAAGCTTCAGAGCTACAGTGTCAAAAAAATAAGTAAGCCAAAAAAGATTTTCTAAAGTAATAAGAAAGTCATCAAATATTAGATAAAATGTAAATCTCATAATGTGTAAATCTGATAAAATGGGACTCATTCCATTGAAAAAGTACAAGTATAAAATAATTAATTTTCAGTGTCCGATAATTTGCTCTCCCCGTTGATCATCAGGTGTTTACGATGTGAGGCTTCATAAAATATAAAAGATGAGCTGAAAATATTTGGTTACATTGTGAGCATCTTTAATCACGTGATACTTCCGTTCATGTTTTCAACTTTACTAATGTCAAGAACCTACAAGATTTGTTTATGACAGATTGTAAGTTAAAAAGACTTCTTCGAGTATTTTAGGGTTCAATGTACATTTCTCATATAGTTTTATCATGTCACTGTTAAATTAATGTATGTGGAAACATAATACTGTCATAATGTGTTGCTCTTCAGTTTGCTATATTGTACTTGAGTTAATATTTTCTTTCAACCATATGTGTGGAACTATAGAACAATATTTAAGAAACAAAACACAAATAGAAAATCAAATTAAATTTTATGAAGTAATGTCTATTACAAGTGGACTGTATGGCAGTGAAAATTGGAACGTAATCAAAATCGTCGAAAAGAGAATTCAAGACACAGAAATGAAATGTTTGACAAGAAAACTTGGGACTTGCCAATCTAAGAACATACTCAACAAATCAATTCGCGAAAAATTACAAGTGAGAAGCTTAAACACTTTGATAAGAGAGCAAAGAAGAAAATGGTGTCAGCACATATAACGGACGCCAACAACGACCCACCCGCGGAAGTTACTACAATATTCACTTCCTGGGAAAATAAGTCTGAGGCGCCCAAGAAAGAGATGAGTGACTCAAGAAAGGTGAAGCCGCAACGCGCACCATACCAATGCCTGAAAAGAGAACTGTTCTTTCAATTCTCACCAATGTCCTATACAATTACATTTACATAAGTTCTACAATTAAAAATATTTACCAATGAATGTGCTCAGGACATCTACTGATGTCGCTGACAATCACACTGACACTGACAAGCAGTACACTACCACAAATGCCAGAAGATCTGTCGTGAGGTTAGAGCTCGTCACGGCTGGGACTATGGCCGCTGGTGGGAGATATCTAGTTGGGGAAAACCCCGCTAGCCGACAGTGCGTCGGCGCCGAATCTCGCGGAGGATGATCACCGCCTCCTCCAGCGATAAAAACATGCATTACACTTA
>BOPP01000006.1:18871929-18890175 GCA_017312745.1 Gryllus bimaculatus | reverse complement strand
GCAAACGCACGCGCTAGCGAGGAGGCGACATCCGAAGCGGCTGAATGTGCAGGGCCACTTTGCACAGCTTGCGCTGCCGCTCCCCGCTCGCACATGCGGCTCCGGCCACCGGCACTGGGCTTCGGAGGACCAATCAAATCTGGCAACGACGCATTATTTTATGTCGCCAGGCTCAGTCCATTTGGCCTGCTCTTCAGCCTGACCGCTCAAATCTGCTAGATTTCTTTCGCCATTAGCAGAAAAAGAATTCATCACACGGATGAGTGACGAAACAGGTGATTTAAATTTCGCTCTTTTAGGCTTGAGGTACATTTACATTTAGTAAATCTACTACATAGGACATCCAACTTGACTTCCCCTCCAAGGAAGACGTACGAAGTATTTGTTATCCTTCAAAATCCACTGCCTTGATAGGGTTTGAGGCGCTGATAGGCGCAGGTTTGAAGCGAGCATCTGACGTACCAGAGATATTCCGTGATACATAAATAATGTTCCATATACAAAATCTTATTTGGATTCTGTTGGTTACCCCAGAAATGTTTAATATATCTATTTCCTTAAATATCTGACTATGAACTTTACGAGCTACTCAGACTGTTTTCGTATTAAACGAAGGCATTTTTTTTATTACTCAACCTGCACCGATTTGTATCATTCGCATAAACCCTTCATCAACGTCTTCTGTACCAAAACACTTTTGTCCTGTCGTAAGCGCACCGTCTGTTAGGTAAGTTACAGAAAATACAATAAGATGCTTTGAATTTCCTAGCCTAGCCTAGTGTAGAATGTAAAACTAAAATTACAATTAATTTATTTCTAGAAGTAACTGAATTTCTAGAAAAACTGTCAAGAGACATTTATTTGCTATCCATTCACTGGGCAACCGTCCTGGCCGATTTGGGGAGAAATGAATCGGTGTGTATACTGGAGAGACGACAATTAATTTAGGCGGGTCGTTTCTCCACTCTACCGTCTCTACTCCGTGGACACGATTGCAAATTCTAACCTAATCTCCAAACACTTCAGTTCAGCGGTAGCAATCACTACGCAGAAAAGAGAAGAGAACGGGGAAGGGAAAATAAGTAGGAAGATGAAATGTAAAATGATACTTTCACGCTAAAGCTTGTTGACGAAAAAACAACCCACATCACTTATTTTCCAAAAAGAGTTTTTCTCATATTTGCAGATAATGCATGCTATGAACTTCAACAATTACATGAGGAGAATTAAGAAACACAGAAAACCTTCTTTATTTCTGAATTGTTCTTTATTTTTGTTCTACAATTCATATTTCAAGTTTTCCATTCCCATAAATTTAAGCGACAGTAATGCGTGGTCGTATTGAGAAAAGGACTGTACGTAAATAACGTAACATTCACTTGTCTTCAAATTTTAAAACCTTGAACATCATAAACAAGCCAATATTTCGTCCTTTTTAAGGACCGTTTAAGAAGTCCTTACTGGATTTTAATTCTAGAGAAAGCAGTTTGGCTTTCGGACGAATTTTAAAAAATATTTGAGAGAAAGGTTCCAAAGCATATTTACCAAAAGAAAAATGATATTAGATGTGGGGAATGAATGAGCAACCGAAAAGTATTAATTAATTAACGAAATATGGACTAAGAAGAGAGTTGTCTGTTGATTATGCAATAGGGCACAATTTCCTTTTCTTTTCATATAATTTATTCATAACAGAAGTTTTAAGTCAACTCTCAAAATTTCTTCTCTACTGATTTTGTGATTAAATTCTGTATTATAATTGACTTCTCTCTTTTAAGATCTCGCATACTACATATGTATCACAAAGGTTGTTGTGAAATGCTGAAGTGAACGCTGCCAGTAGCAAAACTTCGAAATCATATTCAGTGAAGTCATGGAAGTTCAGCCTAGAGACGCCGTGGGTCACTGAATTGGTGACCGTCTGTGAAGCTCTGATATTAACGGCGCTGAGTCCTTGTCAGTTAGGGATAAAAGTCAATGTCTTAAGACTTGACGTAGCAAATTGAACTAAGCTAATTGAATTAGAAAAATTGGCTAAGTTGAGGAGATTTTCTCCGCGTTTATCGTCAAAAAGACTTGGCCCATTGTTACGCAAGTAACAAACTTTTATACGCAAGAAAAATAGCGATTTTTAGGCAGAAAAATCTATTGTAGCTCCATGATACCAAGAAAATGGATAATTCTTCTTCTTATAAGTAGTAATAATTTTCTCTAACACGTTGTGAAGTCAGTTTCCACATTTTATGAGTCCTTCATAACGGTTACGGTAAACGTCTATCCTCCTGTTTGCCTGTGAACACACTAGCGGCTAAACCATTGTCCGATTTTCACCAAAACTGACATTCCGATTGATCTGAGTGATATCGCAGCCCCTTGATTTGGAATCGATGTTTTAAGTTTTGTGGGTCACTTTACATGAGCCTCAACAAAATGTTCAGTTTTTCTCAAAAGAGACTCTAAATTTTTGGATTCATTTTCATCATGTAGAGTAAAGTAAGCGAATAATAATGGCGAAAATTTGACTATAATTGTAGTCTGTAAATTCTAAAATATTTCAAAAGTTTGAATTTTTTTGTCATCTTGCTACAAGTACAATATTTTGGGGAAGTTCTTAATGAAACCTCACCTTCAGACACAGCTCTTTAAAGACGTTTATGCACAATTATTTCAAAAATACAAGTAGTTTTCGCATAATTCTGTGCGCAATTTAGGCAATTTAAAAAATAAGATTTTCTTAAAAAACGGCTCTAAAGGTTTTCTTGAACCTTTTTGTACGGATGGCACTAAATGCATTGAATAAATGACAAATTCTACTATGATGGATCCTTTTGATTTTTCAAAACTTAAAGAAATGAAATTTTTTGAAATATCTCTCACGTCGTTAATATTTACATAACCAGCATTTTTATAGATTATTGCCTTTATGATCACATATGCATCAAGGGATTTGCAATAAAGTTTCTCGTAATCTCTTTTTTTTGTGAAAATGAGATTAATTTCGCATTTTCAGAAACGCTCAAACAGCATTTCCTCAAGAACGGCTCCAAAAATTTCAATGAAAATTTGCATTTAGGTCATGTTATATTGTTCTATAATATTTTTAAATCCATATCTCAGTACCGCTGTTAAAGGACAGAAATATTGAGTAATTGTGAAAAATGCCCTTTAGGGGCCGCTTGATGGGAAGAGATGAGGGTAATACCAAAAATCTTACCCAGAATAAATAGATTAGAAAACTAACTAGTGCGAGAAAGTCTGCACTTTATTAAACCACTAGTTTCTCGTGATTTAATGAAACCATTAACTTTCTCCATCACTTCCTTGTAACTCAGCAGCTTTAAGGTAAGGGCAAAACCAGGTTCGTGAGAGATTAGCTTCTGAAGCAACACCGCCGGACCGCTGAATAGCTAGGCTTATCAACGGACTAGAGCGCTAGCATTGTAGTATGGATGCACCCAACGTAACAAATGCGCAGTTGGAAGGACGAGAGTGTGAAAAAAATATTTTAAAGCCGCATATTTTATTTAATCTGTGCAAATTAAAGAGATGAGTAACTGTGGTTTTGTAAATATGAAGTAATTTTAAATTTTGGTAACTTTTTTCACGTTTATTAATAAGTATTTAAATCATTGTTGTTTACACTAATCGCTTCACGTATACTATATATAAGACCAATTATAATTCATTTTAATTATAGTTTCTTTTTTATAAAATGAAACATGAATTTTTTTATAAAATTATGAATGAAAATAACACTTGCATCAAATGTACCATAAATTAATTATAACACGCATGCCTTACAGAAGGAGAGCAGAGAACGACATAAATGTTATAATTATGGAAATGAACATATTACCTGACCAAATGATTGATTTTCCAATACCCTTTCATGATAAAACCTAACGGTTTGAGGTGTAACGCGTGCCCACATTCTTGTACAATTTCCACAGGTTGGCTTTTAAATGGTCATATTTCTAGAAAATTTTCTTTCAAACGAAAACAAAGCTGCTCTTCTTAGAATGCACAACATCAACCGAGAACAGATTTTGTGCGTGCGTTTTGCACGGTTTCTAGCAAAGTTTACTCAGGCTGCCAAGAACTTTTATAATATTTAACATACAATCTATCATTTCCAAAACGTTTTATCCAGCAAGAGAAAACTATCTCATAGCCAAATCTTGATCTAATCAAAACGCTAAGCAAAGTCCAGAACAAAACACATCGGTGATTACCACGTAAAATATACTCGTACCTGTTTAGTTCCTTCTATAATGAGCGATAGACCCGCTACGCAGCGAACTTCGCATATGGGTAATCTCTTCGTGAAGAGCTAAGAGGGGCTCAGACGGGAAAGGATGGGGTTTTGAAGGGGCGTCGAGAGGGGCTTTGACAGCCCTGAGAGGCGATATGAATAGAGGGAGAGAGAGGGAAGCAGCGTGTGGGATCTAAAGACCCATTTGCTGCAGAAGCGCTGTAAACGCACCATATTTAACGTCGTTCATACAGGAGAAGAAGTTCCTTGATCCCTCTTTTCCCCGCTCGTCCTCTCGACGTCCTCCTCCTCGCCCAGGCCTTCTCATCTCCCCTCTCTATGACCCTCTCCGAGTGCAAAGTCTGCGTAGCAAACGATATGAAGAGTCAGATCAGGTGGTGCAAGGTTCGATTCCTTTCAGGTACTACAGTCTTCTTCGAGTTACAGCTAGACTAGAGTGAGGCGAAAGGTTCATTTAGTCAGAAATTGTGGAGAATAAGTAAAAATCATGCTAAGTGCCAAAATGTAATTCCAATATAATTACAAAAAACTGTTTCAAAATTTCGCGGGTCTTGACTGATGCGCAGCCTACGGCTGACAATTTGAACTCATAAGAATTTGGAACTAGAATTTTACACCGAATTGCAATTGACAAAGCATTTCAGCACAAAATGGAAATTTTCACATTTTCTCTCTTAGCCCGAGTTTTATTTATGCTCAACAATTACTTCATATCACAGTTATAGTAGTCATTTGAAATAAATAGTCCATCTATCTGTTTGGCTGCAACTATTCACCGAATCAAAAGTACGTCCGTGAACACGCCTATTGATGTTCTTTTAGGCGATGTTAATTGAGTTCAGATATGCCTCTTTAGCAGCTTTAAAGGCGTACTTAATATGAAGCAACATACTTCGTAATCACTGCAACTAATCAACACATTTAATTAATGCATGCTATGCGATAAAAGTCCACTTAAGCATCAGCTTCACTTAAATAGTTTCTGGGCTCACGAAGTAGTCAAGTGCGGAGGTCTCTCGCCAACGTTATATACTCCAGGCAATCACTCACACGTTCCTGCGAAATTAACTTTGTTGCCTAATTATAAAACAATCACGAGTATCAACTGCGCCTAACTCCCAGTTTCGTAAGTGGCGTCGAGCTGGAAGTTGGGGCGACAGCGCAGCGGCGGGAAAGTGCGAGGGCCTCTTGGCGGCGTCGCTTCAGGCAACCGCCGCCGGGGGAAGTCGACGGGCGCACACCAGGACTGCCCCCACCCCCACTCGCTCGCCCCTTTCACGCCCTTCATGCGCCCCTTCGTGCGCCTCTTTGTGTGTCCCTTTGTGCGTCCCTTCGTGCGCCCCTTCGTGCGCCCCTTCGTGCGCCCCTTCGTGCGCCCCGTTCCTCATCCAGCTGCGCTTGTTCATCCGCTCAGTCTCCTACCTTCGGTTTCGTTCTCGACCCGCGCACCGCCTGAAGGAGCTCTGGGCTATATACCGGGAGAGGGGGAGCAGTGCATTAACGGATGACCCTGCGGTGCCTCTGGCCGGGAGGTCCTAGGTTCGATTTTCCACACTAGCTTGTTGAATTCAGTCGCTGTGTGGAGGGGAATTCTAGAGGCTGGCTGCTCTGATCCGTGGTTTTCCGTGGTTTATTCTATCTCCATCAGGCAAATGCCGGAGCAGTACCCTAACAAACAGGCCACGGACCGCACGCGATCTTTCTTTTTCTTGTTCCTCTCCACTTACACACCCTTACACTAACATGCACTACACTATATACATGCCGAGAGACCGGTCGGGAGCTTAGAGCTTGTCCTGGCTGGGACTCGCCCAGTGGAAAAATCCCGCTAGCCGGGTAGGTCGGAGCCGCATCTCGCCATCCAGTGGGATAATATCACTGCCACCTCCAGAGGGATAATAATTAACTATACTTACAGAACTAATAGCCTCAGTAGTTGACGCGCCAGGAATCACTAACAGCCAACCAACGAATTATCCGCTCCCTCTCCTTTGTCTCTCTCTTTCACCCTCTCACTCTTTCTCTCGCATTCTCCCTCTCCCTTTCTCGTTCTTTCTCACTCTCTCTCTCTCTCTCTTTATCACTCTCCTTCTTTTTCACTCTCTGGTCAATCGCCCTTCCATTCACCACCCTTTCCATCTGCATCCAACATTTTCATCCTCTCATATTGGATTCTAAACCACCAATATTGGGTACTAAACATCAAAATTTGTTGCACGCAAACCATGCAAGCAAAAAAGCGGTCAGATTATTTATTAAACAACAGAGGATTGAAAAGGAAAACATTCTGTACAGAGATTATTAACGTAAATATATAACGGAGCGTTTTAAAAAATTCTGACCTAGGTAGCGTCTATTTGGGCGCCGAAAGCTTCATAACCGACTATTCAACATCCGGGGAAAGCCACAAATCAATTCTAATAAATACTTCCAGAGTTTTACAAAGATTATATTACAAAGTACCCACAATTATTTTAGATCGATGCATATGAACAATTATAACGTTCTTCTGTTTAAGGAAGCAATTAATAAGAAAAATACTAACAGTGAAAAAAGGAGGAACATTATTTAAATACTCCTAACACAATGACTAATAGATAATACGGGTATTTGAAACCTGCTTTATATTTTGAATTGTATACAAAAACAGAATGTTTTCATGTATAATATACTAAGGAAATGTGACGGTTTTCTACAATTTATATGACACGATCTATACACACACACAATGCATATACACACACACGAATTATATCAACACATGTGCTACTATGAGATAGGATATTACCACTTAGAAGTTTCATTATAATTATTTATTACTCATTAATTTCATCAAGAAAGTAGACTACTTTGGTTTTCTGTCTGTTCTTTCAAATCTCTTCGACAATTCCGTCTGGTGTTGCACTGCTTGGTGTAAGGTTGCTTACTCGTAACCGCACAAGACGGCGACAAGAAGCGCTGCAGAAGCTTTGGCCGAATCCAATCAATCTGTCGCTCAACGACGGAAGTTAAATTGCACTGCGGTGGCGCTAGGCAACCCGCATTAGCTCTCCGCCACTGGCAACGATAGAGCGGGGTTTATCAGACCACCTCGCTCGGCCCTGAACTGGAGCTTCTAGAGTCAGAGGACCTTCCTTAAATATCTTGGGATTCCATTTTGACACTTGGCATGGTTTTCATTTACTGTCTACAATTTCTAAGTGAACATATATCCTTGCTCTAGTCTAGCCGTAACTCGATGAAGAATGTTGTACCTGAAAGGAATCGAACCTTGCACCACATGATCTGACTCTTCATATCGTCTGCTACACAGACTTTGCACTACAATAGAGGTCATTGAGAGGGGAGATGAGACGGTCTGGAGAGGTGGAGGAGGAGGAAGAGAGCGAGAAATGATGGCGAATTCTGAGATAGTAACTAAATCGATAAATAACATCTCATTCTGAAAGAAATATGAGGTGGTGTATTGAAAAAGGACACATATATCTACTACACAAATTGGAACTATTCTTTACAAAACGTCAAACACGACAGAACGTAAATGATGTCGTAGGCTTTCGAGGCCGAAGTCATGTGAATGATCTTGGCTGTTCGGGTGACGCCGCGTCGAAGGCTGTGTTTCCGACGTTTCGAACATCTTATCGTATTCTTCCTCAGGAGATCAGCCCTGATCGAAACGTCGGCAACACAGCCTTCGACGCGGCGTCACGCGAACAGCCATGATCATTCACGACAGGACATAATCTAATAGTGATTTAAATTAATATTAGAAAAAGGTTTTCATTCATTAATTCACAATTTAACCTTTTTCTATTTCAAAATGTCCTTTATCATCTGTAAAAGGTTCTGAACCTGGAGCCAAATGCGTCAAGGAAGCCGCGAACGATTTTAAGGGCACCCTGAAGGGGCTACCATTTTGAAAGTTTGGGCTATTTGCGATTGTTACCATATATCACAGTGGAATATAATTAACTTGATATTTGATATTTGATTTAGCTGTTCCATGCATAATGCGTTCTCAGAATCCAACACCATGTGTATTGAACATTAAATCCATATGTTCCCAGAAATCGCTTGCACGTGTCCATTAGTCTGCCGCGGGACCAGGGAGCTCAGCCTCAACTATACAGAATTGTTCTCTACTCGTAATGAATTATTTCGTTTTCTCATTTATTTGTTGTTACAATTTTTGTACTATGTCATCTGTTCTTCATAATAATTCTGTTTCTGGGGTTGATTTTATTAAATGCTAATTAATTTAATTGAAAATGCCTGTCTTTACAATCCATTTGCTATCATTTTCTCTTAGCTCGCGCCGCAGTCAGGGATATTTAATTTTTCTGAATCCGTAGATATCGAGTTACAAAGCAAACGATTATCCAGACGTGCACGCGAGGACTACATGCAAATGCGTAAGAACGAGTGCCGCCCTTACCAACACCACATACTAAAACAGTGAAACCTAATTGTGTCGTGTTGAACCGCCTGATGTCTTCGTATATCATCACATTTTAAAGTGACCTGGCGAGATTTTAATTTTTGATTCAGTAACCAAAGAAAATAGTTTGAAAAATATCGACTAAAATATTGAGATAAATTAGTGTTGCGAAAACAGCACCGGCTCGGCCAGGGCGCTGGTGGGAGATACTTGGGTGGGAAACGTCGCAAGCCAACGTGTTGGTTGACGTCGGATCTGGCTATGCAAGGGGAGGTGGTCACAGCTACCTTACGCGATAAAAAACATACAATCAATTTACTGGACTAATTACTTTAGCCGTTGAAGCGCTAGGAAACACTAATCAATCATTCAATCCTAGAAGGCACTTTTTCAGTGTCAGTCCAATATCATAAAAATAATCGATATCAGTTTCCTACATTTTAAACAGTTTTAGATCGCGTACGACATGCTGTTTCCTTGTAACTCATAAAATATTCGCATTATTTATTTTAATGGTCGCTTTTAGCATTTCACGCATTGTAACGTTCTGTAATGGTTGCAATTAAATGCCTGATATACCTCTTTTAGGAGCACATATTAGTCGCAAAAATTAAAATTAAACTTTCAGGGAAGTGTATGAGAGGTTAAACGTGTCAAATAAATCATTTTAGTACTATTAAAATGAAATGTAAACTCTCATAACTTCCCACAGGAGCGGTAATATCACGATCTTCTTTGCTTTGTCACGCATTCTGTCGCTTTTTGTTTTTCGTTCGGTGTTTCTCTACTTGATCCTCATGGGTCAGTGTGAATGCGATCCATGCCCTGATCACGGGTTGGATTCCAGGTCGGGCAAGAGTGCATTTTCCTTGCAATGTCCCAGTTGCTGTGTGCCGATGAAATAACTCACATCTCAGGTTTAGAAGACCAAAATACTGCCCAGTAATGTCTATGTACTCACCACACGTACCCCGTAATTCATGGGCGTAAGGCCAGGAAATATATTCATACATACATATTGAATTGATGCCTTAATTTCCGTGGCGAGTCTCAGGCCATCAGGCCCGCTCCTTTCACCCACTACCGGAGAAAGAAGGTATCTCTCGGGCGACGAAAAAGGCGATTTGAATTTAGCTCAGAGGCTTCATTGAGGCTTAAGGGCCTTTTACATTGAGTATATCTACTAACATGGGATAGCCAACTTCACTTCTCCTCCGAAGGAAGGCGTACGAAGAATTTTCTCGCCCTGAAAAATTCACGGCTTCGATCAGGGTTGAACCCGCAAACTTGGTACCGATATGCTAACCATTACACCATCTCCGCCTTCCTACATACAGTTCTCTCCTTCCACTGTGCACCCCGGCTTTGGCGTAGAACCCGCCATCACGCCTACTCATTCACCGTTCCCACTGTCGTTGCTTGGAGACCGCCGAACTGCCTCGAGATACCTTGCCTACCCCAATCATTGTCCCTTCCTCTCCTTTTTTAGCAAAATGGAAAAGGCAAATGGACAATGGAACAGGTGTGAAATTCCCTCTGTAATGGTGATTACAAAACTATTTCACTTTAAGTTAGTTGGGATTAGTTAGAATCAAATTATTGCCAATTCGGAAGGGCAATTTTACACGAACCGCTCAAGCGTTTCTAAGTCGACGGCGATCACGCGTCATATTCTACCATCATGCACCGCAAGCCACACCCATACAGACCACACACCTCAACCTCCCACGCCTCTCCTCCCTATACAGCCTCGATCCCAGTTGGTAGGTTGCCAGTGATTCTGGGCGCGTCAATTACTGAGGTTATTAGTTCAGTAAGCGTAGTGCATGTTTTTCCTCGGGAGGTGGCAGTGATCTTCCCTCACTGGATGGCGAGATCCGGTGCCGACCAACAGCCGGTTATTAGGGTTTCCAGGAACCAGGTGGCGGCGGTGGTGTAACGGTTAGCGTACTGGACTATTGTACCCAAGTTGGCGGGCTCAAACCCGATCGAAGCTGTGGATTTCCAAGGGCGAAAAAATCCTTCGTACGCCTTCCTTCGGAGGGGAAGTAAAGCCGGCTGTCCCATGTTCGTAGATTTACTTGCATGTAAAAGATCCTCAAGCCTAAATGACGCCTCTGAGCTAAATTCAAATCGCCGGTTTCTCGCCCAAGATATGCCTCCTTTCTCCGCTAGTTGGTGAAAGGAGCGTAGCGAAATTTGCGTGGTCAGATGGAAGAGCGGGCCTGATGGCTCGAGTATCGCCACGTAAAATAAGGCATATTCAATTCAATTCAATTCAGGTATCTCCCACCAGCGAGGCATCACCTGAGATGGGACAAGATTTAATCTCCCGACCAATCTCCCGGCATGTGTGGTAGTGTAGTGCATGTTGGTGTAATGTGTGACGATAGGACATGGAAGAGGAAAGAAAGATAGGAGAAACCAAGGAAAATTACCCACCTCTAGAATTATCCAGACAGTAACTGTATTGGAACCAGCAGAGAAGCTAGAGGTGAAAATCCTTACACTATGCTGAGTGGAACTCTAGAACCTCCCAGCCAGAGGAACTGTAGTGACATCAGTTCAGGCACTGAGCCATCTCTTTCGGTGCCTCGATACCAAATTCCCTCCATCCCCCTACCACCACTCCTTCCCTTACGCCCCCGCTCCAACTTCTCTTTCCTTCGCACCTCCGCCACCCCGCCCCTCCCTCCTCCCCCCTTCCCCCGATCCCCCGCCGCACCCCCTCCCCACCGTCACCGCCGCACCGGGTGTCAAATGGCGATGCGAATTCCGCTTAATTGCCGCTACACGGCGCCCCAGGTGCGGTGCGGCGCCACCTCCGCGCCGGTTTAATTACGCCCTGATGAGAGTTGCATGATAACGAAAGTCGCGCGCCGCGCCCCTGCCCATCCACGCTCGCTCGCGCACCGGCCGCCCACATCTTCCGCAAGACCGACTGCACTCACACTGTGACGCATCTCGCTCTCCGGTGCCCTCAACGCGTTTCACCAGGCGCATTTCAAACTCTCTAGAGGGTCTTTGACAAACCGGGTATCCGGTCATTAAGGGGTGTTGTCAGAAAAGTCACACTGTACTCTACAGAAAGTCTAATAATAGATGTTACTACTTTCTGCGGATTTTAGAGGGGTCTAAAGTAACAACGTTTTCCACTGAACATGTGAGGGGTAAATTTCATGTAAGGAAGTAACATGTGACGTATCTGCCTCTTGATGCGTTGGATAAGGTTTTGGACCTTTAACATTTATTTTGAGACATCTGTATATTCAGTAATAATGATACCTATAAAATGAAGACGAAAGATGAGAGCATGTTAAAATTCTCTCGAGGGCTTTTGTCAAACCGGGTATCCGGACATTAAGGGGTGTTGCCAGAAAGTTTATAGTGTATCGAGAACTGTACACTATAGAAAGTAATAATATATGTTATGTCTTTCTGCGGATTTTAGAGGGGTATAAAATAATAACTTATTCCAATGAACATGTGAGGCAGTAATTTTCATATAAGAAAGTTACATGTGACGTATCTGTTCAATTTTCATATAAGGACGTTACAGGCATGTTAAAATTCTCTTGAGAGTCTTTGACAAACCAAGACACACAATCATGTGTACACCAGAAGTATATCTTCGTTTTATTTTCTTATGGAAAATGCTTGATAAACCTATTAGGGATGGAAAACTTGAATTTGACGGGCAGGGACTCGCATAAAATTTTAGTTCATTAAATTATCGCTACAACAAAATTTTGTAAATAACTACTTATGCTCTGTATCTCATCTGATGGATTCTCTAGTCATTTCTCCAGCCTAGGAGTTGCAGAAGCTCATAGCATTTTTTAAGAACGTGGAGTCAATAGTGTATATCAATTTTTGCTTAAGAGATGAGATTTTCCACAAAGTGTTTCACACGTGATTAACTTCGTGTACCACCTCATATAAGATGAACCAACGTTCCACTCATAATAATTACCTCTCACGGTTACCCTTTCAGTGAAAGCCAGCGACTAATCATCGCTAAATTGACCTGCCCGAATGTGGGAGGTCATCATGTCTTATTTTGCCTCATGTCAGTAAAACGAATTACATTCAATATTTAATATACGTTCAACCACGATGCCTAAATTTGCCCGAGAATCCAATTTAGCAGAAAGTGGAAAAAGATAGAAAAAACACTACAATCATATGACGGCGTTGTGCATTTAATGTTTGATTTTAGCAGTGCTGTGAGTTGGGACTCCCAAGACATTCATATACTCCTAAGTAACAAACTTGCTTTCGGCTCGCGTGAGACTTAAAATTATGTGACCCACGAGCTTAGGCCGTTCACGTATATACATTTTCCTGTCTAAGAGAAGCTTCCGAGTTCATCTACGCTTAGTCCGAGTGAGATGAAGGAAACCAAGCCACACCTATGACACCAACTCTTAGACCCTCCCGCCTCACACACTGAAAGTGGAAGAAACTATTGGAAGGGTTGGGGTTGAACGTTAATACGTGATGCGTCTCGAATGCATAATGTATCACAACGATAAAACACATGTTTAACTTACAAGAAGGTTAAATCGGCTCATGCTGTAGCATGCGTCTTGTAAAGTGGGTCTAAGCCCAAAACTCTTGAGCCACTTAGGACGGCAAGTTGGAAATAGAAGGAAAAGCCCAAAAGTGGTACATGGTGGTTGAGAAAATCGCACCAAGCAACAGTCAAGCAAACATTCGTGTCGTAGGCAGAATTCGGGATTTAAACTCAAAACCTAAGGCACGCCCCTTAGCTCCAAATCGGCGTTTCGACTCTTCTCAGAGAATGAAATAGTTATATGAGTCGTCATTGCCAACAATATTATTTATTACAATAGCAGCTTTCGATGGCTTAGCCATCATCATGGCTGTATGGAAGCCACAAAAAGACTACCATAGCGTCTACCTAGTCTTTTTGTGGCTTTTATACGGCACAAAAATGACGATAATGACTAAGCCATCGAAAGATATTATCGTAATAAACAATATTGTTGACAATGACGACTCATATAATTATTTCATTGTAAATGCCAACAAAAACTCACCACAATACCAACTTATCAGATAACCAAATACCCTTTAAAAAGCTAGACTTCTCTATTCTACCATAGGTTTATTTATATGCAGATATTTCCCTCACTTTAAAATAAAAAAGCTAATTTCTATTATATAGATTTCAATAAAATATTTGCCATGTTTGAAAGACTATGTTTAATACACAAGAATGTTTTTTTCATTCTCACATCCGAAATTGACACAATATTCGCGATTGTTGCAATTGTGACTTTTTTAACTGGTTTCTGGTCTGGAAAACATGTGTTTATATTTAATTACATTTCTTGAAACAAATATTAAATCAATTGATTTGATCTGGTTGCAGAGCGTGTTAAGAAAAATCCTGTATAAATAAGATGGTCATAGAGTGGCAACATAAACAGAAGACAACAGCATCTATGGAGTACAGCCAAAAAGAGCAGTGCCGTTCTGTGAGAGATGTGTCTGTGAGAGAAATGGTAAGGACGTGCAAGCAAAGTGTTGCCTACAACTGCCGCATTGCTGCGCTGCTGTCGCACCTCCTTGCACCGAAAAGCATCTCTAGGGACTGCGAAGAGTTAAATGACGCGTCTACGTTGTACAAGGAGAACGCGAACCCCTGCCCCGAAAACACATTATTAATGTTGAAACACGAGAGAGTAATTAAATATAGTAATTTCCTTGTAAGTGCGCTGTGCCTCGAGCGGGAGTGAACCGCGAATATGACACAACGTACATCTACACGTAGACGCACATCTACATGTAGACGAAGGCGGAATTATGGTGATATAGGATGGAATTTGTGGTGCACAATATGGGCTTCCATCAGATCACAGTGAAATAAATTTTAAGTCTTAACCTGCTTGATTCAAAACAGGCGATAATCGTTATTTACTTTTCTATTAAGTTAAAAGAACTAGTGATGTCACAACAGCGCATATTTGCTAGCATCATTTGTAATTTTTACCATTTAAAAAAAAATTACAGAGTACAATAAAAAAGTGAACGCGTACCATTTTACAAGCGTACTTTGCCCAATGAGAAAAAAATTAAAACAAAATTGATTGGGAATTAAAGTTTCTAAAAGTCTTACAGCTCCATCCTTCACTGATTAGCTTCATGGAACTGTCTCGTACAACCTTCGCTGACACGCAGCGTGCACCCGTGCAACACGGTTGCATATAGATGTCACTGTGTCCACGTCATCCCAGATAACATGTCCTGACCCAATTATCGATCCACGGATCGCTGTTCTACATTTGCGAACCGTTCTGGAGCGGTACACTACCTGCCACCTCTCCATCGGTGTGCGCATAAAATAGTCGTAGCTTCTCCGACCGCTTTTTATATTCGGTCTTGACACAACCTCCGAACCATGTAGCGGAATGTCTTCTGCCGGCTTTGCGACCTCAACTGCTAAGCTGCTTTTCGTGTACAGGGAACGGGAGAGACCCTTCTGTTGTGTTGGCATCTCATCAGACACTGCTCCTTTTTTCGTCGAGAAAGAAGAGTGGCGTTAACAGCGAAGTTTAATGGACTTTTCTACTTTAAGGGATTCACTACTCGTATGATACATCTCCAACGCCAGTGTCGTCAGGGGCTGAATTTGGCGGAGAAGCAAATTTGGGAGAGAAAATCCTTCTAATTTTGTAACATTCAGCAGCTTTACTCAAGACCTCTCCATGGTAGTATGGCTTCCACTAAACTTAAATGGGAGAAAGGCTAAGCAAAATGAGAATGGTTTCACAATCTATCAAAAATCATTTGCAGCGTTTTCTATAAAATTATGAAATATATTTTGCGATTGATATTTTGCGATTGAATATTTTAGAGAACTCTTGCAAAACTACCTGCGTTAAACTGCTTGAAATTTAACATAAAAGTAAATATTTAAGTTATTCCCCATATTCTCGGACTCGCGCGAACCGACTACATTCCGATTTTGCCTCACTTCCTACAACACAGCTGACGTAATGCAACTGTAAGGCTCCAAGGAAGATGGCGCCCGCCATTAAATATTTGCTATTTCTTTGTTGCGATATGGGACAACATATTTTTGATATTATTTGTTTTTAAAGTACTGATTTACTGTGCATGTTCTATTCTATGTAATTGCAGATACTTGAATATTTTTGTTGAAATATATAATATATTGCTTTTGTATACGAGATCATTCATTTTTTTTATTTTTCATCAGCGTACATGCTACTTTTTGGTAATCCATTCTATGTGGTTGGTTCAGCAACATTGCCATCGTCATCCACATCGTCAAAAATTCGTTTATTATTGCTTCATCTTCAGTCTACAAGGAAAATGAACGTTCTGTTGGTGAAAATGCAGTGCAAGAATTTGTGAAAAGAAGACCAGTGGTAATGCAGGGTGCACAAACACCATCTCGCTCAGCCAACAATCTAATTTGCAAGAACGTGTAGTGTGTAGATGATCTATTAAGTGGGAGATAGTGTATGTATATATCAAGAACCATTGCTGTTAGCATTTTTATGCGGAAAGCCAGCTAAAGAAATTATATTATGTTGAAATCTGTTGGTACAAATCGATAATATTGCTACAAATAATATTGGTTTTAAAAATGATATTTAATGTATTAGTTGCCATTTAAATTGTATAATTCTAAAAGACTTAATTTGCCTACAACAAGTATTGAACGTCACCTTCTGGGTTAATGACCCCATCACGAACAGGCTTTTCGTCCGAATACATTATAAGGGATAAACCAACGCAAACGAAGTTGTCAATGCTCTTCAACATTTAACCAGCTTCTTTGAATAATAAAACAATTTTGTCCCTGATTGGAATTTCTTCCCCGAACTGTTTTATGTGTATTGGCCAAAAAATGTATAAAACATAATACTATCATAATCTCGTACGATGTGTGATATTTTCGTGATTACTTGCCCACTGTCAACCGAGTTGAAGGCGTTGAGCTATTTCATTCAGGCCACTCGTGTACCGTAAATGCGATGGTGGACGGAAGAGAGGGAGTGAGGAGACGGGATGAGGGGAGGAAGTGGTTTTCTCTATACTCCAGGTAGTTTGAGGCTTTCAGGCCTGTTGACGGGTAGGTTTCTCCAATATTATTTGGGTAAAGGGGTTTTGGCAACCCGCAATGCACTGCGGTATGACAGATTGTGGCGCAGCACTGCCGGTGTTGTGGGAGGGATCGGAAGCAAGGTTCCAGATTTCCTTCTCCAGTATCCTTAAAAATGTCGTCATGGAGTACAGACTTATTGCATACGATTAGGATTGCGTAGTTTTCATCCTAGCTATCTTAAACGTTATAACTTATAGTTATATTAATTCTAACTTTAAACTAAGCATGGTAGGAAGCGGTGGGAGAGGGACAGAGCGAGATGCTGGATGAAAGATGATGACGTTGGGGGAAGCAGATTCGAGCGAGGAACAGTGGAGAATGACAAGAAAGGTGGGTGAGAAGAAGCGGAGCGGGACGCGACAGTGATTCGGGGATGGCGGGTGGGGAAAACAAAGCGATGAAAGCACGTGGAAGGGCAGGGAGAACAGGAATTGCACGCCAATGCAGACGGGTTCATGGGAACGGGAAAGGGAGAGGTGGGCAGAATGGATCGCTGATTTAAAATTTATTGTTTTACCCTACTGTTAGAAGTTATTTATCTACCTGCCTCTATATTATGATTATAAACGATTATAATAGTTATTACTATTAATATAATAATTACGTTTGAGAACTTGGTGGTAGAATACACTAACTTAACACTACAGAACTAACAACTTAGAAAAATTTACATGAACATTACATCGTGCAAGCTTTCATACCACTTCACCTCACAACACTTCACTTTACTTCACCGCGCTGCGGATCACTGAGATATGATGTATTTCTTACACACTCGTTTTCCCAGCTTCACGCCACTGCAAATAATAATAATAATAATAATAATAATAATAATAATAATAATAATAATAATAATAATAATAGATAATATAGATATATAATAAGATAGATAATAATAATAAAACTTACTTTACGTAGTACACTAGTAATTTAATAATATTAAAGATATTTGCAATATACTTATCAACATACAGGAAACAATTTATTTTAAAATTTGCTCGGGCGTTGAAGAAAGGAGCCAAAGATTGTCACAAGCATGCCGCTCCAGTCTCTAATAGTTCGATTCACGAATGAATATTTCTCAAGCTCCATTTTCTGAATTTTGTGCATGTGATCTCTGCTGAAATATGTAGCCCTAATCGACTTCTAATTTCTTTCCAAAATGTTTATGTTTAATATGCGAGCCTCTCCGGTATACTTCATTTTAAACGTTTTGTTGACTGTTGTGTTTTGATTCATCTGTTCACAGTAAGTCCGATTTGGCAGATTATATGTACATCCCGTTAATATGCATTTACCTGAGTGGGCGCACCGAGCCGAGGCTGGCGCGGGAGTGGAGTAACCGCTGTGCGCGAGGCGGGGGGCGGGGAC
>BOPP01000006.1:18838845-18855926 GCA_017312745.1 Gryllus bimaculatus | reverse complement strand
TCGGCACCTTTTGTTCACTCATCGTTCTAGCAAGACCCAGACACGACTGAACAGGTTCTAACCTCCAAAGGAGGGAGGTGGGGAGTTGTGGCTAGATTCTCTCCAGACGGCGCAGTTAATGCGCATGGCGGGGTATTTAAAAAAAATCAGTCCCGGTCATATTTGAACCCTCTTCAACATTCAAACATGTATTTGGTTCACTCATTTCAAAATTGCGTACTCTTCTCCTATCGTCATCTCGTACGGAACATTTTTATTTGCACCAAACACAATTTCTATTCAATTTACTTAAATTGTATATCATCTACTATGAAAACGTAAGTAAAATTTGTGATGGTAGCAGGTTAATTTCTGTGCAAAATATTCTAGGATATTCGAATCAGATTGGTGACATTTGAATATAGGCACATCCGTGCAAAAAAAATTTCGGAATACGCTGAGCCGAAACGTTTCCTCTTCTTAGTGTTGTTACTCAACAACTACTCACATTTTGTTTCAAAAAAGCGTGACATCATTTAAATCTGAAATTGAGGGAAAATTTCTATTAAAAAACTGACTAATATTGGACGTGAAGGTCAGGTTGAAAAATAAATTCGAACTTTTACGATTTACAGAATAGCAAGAACTTTCAATGAAAATTATAACATTCACAACATATTTATAAATCATTTTCCCTATATTTGAGCACAAATTTAAAGAAAATGTTTTGACCATTTCTCATAAAATTTTGAAAAAAGATGATCGAAAACTAGAATATTCGTAACGGTACAACTAGCTCTTACGTCTAACGTTCAATATTTCAGCACAAAAGCTCTAAAGTCGTTCGGATGGCCGAGATCGTTAAGGCAGTGCCGTAGCGATCTCGGACTGAAGAATTGCGGGTTGGAGACCCACCTCGGACATGGTTCTATTTGTGTTAATCTTTTCACTCCTCTCAACACCATATTATGTCATCTTGACATAATGTTCAATCCATTAGTGGTTGCAAATCGCCTTAATTTTTTTCTCCTAATCTGACAAACCTCAATTCATTGGTTTCTCCATACTGACATATCGGTTTTCGAGTACAAAGTTGTGTTTATCTCCTCGACGCCCTGCACAAATCTTAATTATCTTTAAACCAGCACTAATAGACTTTGATCTTGATGTATGTGTAAAGTTACAGCTCAAAAAATCTTCAAACTCTGTTCTTACCACCAAATATTTGAGACCATATTCTTAATGTGAATCCAATTCTTTAGTACAGAGAGCAAAAGTAATATTGTTGATCAATGCAAAAACCTTTCACCGAGTACATGTTCTTGCTTACCATCCGACCTAACAATGTTCTCCAAGTCCATGAACTCCGTCTGGCAACTAGTGTACAAAATAGGATGATACTAAAATGTATTATAATTCTCTAGATGGGTACAAATTCTTAACAGAACTATATGTTCGTGAATAAAGATCCTTTCTGACATAAAATGTTCTCGCTTATGAACTACCGTGATTGGTTTCTCTGAAACGTAAACCTCTGTTGGGCTTTGAAAGCTGTCGCTGCCATGCACAAGAAAAGTCCGCCATCAGCAATTTCCTTGACAGGAAGCCGATTAGTTTCAAAGTTGCACTAATTGAGTCGTTCCGGAGCTTCGGCCGGGGAGAAATTTGTTTTCCGGAATGCAAACGAAGCATTTGCGCGGCACTCGAAAGCTTTCCGGTAATTGAAATCGACTAGGAGAATCTTGCCCCCACAAAGGGAGAGTGGCAGAAATCCGATGGGAGTTTGCCCACTTCCTTCCCGCCCTTCGGCGGGTGGCATGAATTATTCACAGCTGTTAAGGGGGTGTGTTTTAAAATCCGAGGGCGAGGGAGGGGTGGGCGACAGGCAGAGCAATTCTTTGTGGAACTGTTAACGTCTCACCAAAAGACCTTTTTGACAGGGATGCGCTGTCTTGAAGTTGACAATTGTTGACGGGTACTAGTTGTCAGAAAAAAATTCTAAAGGAAGGGGAACAGAGCAATATATACGTAAAAATGAATTTTGAAGTAAAAATTATTGATGGCTACCTAATGTTTTCACCTAACATTTTTGATTTCTTGACTCTTGATATTTGATGCACATAATAATTATTAGTCGTGTAATATTGATAATCATACTAAAATTAATATTTTAAGTGTTTACGTTATGAGGAAACAAACTGACAGATGCGTGACATATCCAAGCAGAGCAAACTCAAAATCTTGGAATTCGAATATAGATTGCATTACGTTATATGTAATCATTTATTACTACCAAGTTTACAAACATTTCTTCTTAAAGGACTTGATTCATTGATTGATAAGTGATTCCGGATGCGTTATTTGTCCCGTAAGCGTGATGCACATCTTATAGCATAGTGTTATGATCGATGGTCTTGCAGATAGATAGATAGCGAGATGCGCCACCGAACTTAAAAACGACGGCTAGTGGGGTTTTCCCCAATCAGATACTTTCTAGTAGCGAGGCACCATCCCCGTAGGGACAAGCTCTTAACTCCTGACTGGTCTCCCGATATGTGTGGTAGTGTTATGCACGTTAAGTGCATGTAGGTGTTAGGTAGGTGTATGTGTTACTGTATAATCCATAGTAAGTGTAGGGATGCGGGATGGTACACGGAAGAGAAAGAAAATATCACTGTCCGTGGGCCGTTCATTAGGATACGGCTCCGGAATTTGCCCGATGGTAATTGGTCTGGTGACAGATCGGAGCAGCCGGCCACTAGAATTCTCCCCCTGACAGCGGTTGAATTCAGCTTAGCTATGTCGCTATGTTGAAAATGCTGCCACCATCGGGAAAGGAACACTATAATCTCATGGTCGTAGGCACTGTAGCAACATCCGTTGACTTTCTGAACCACCTCAGCCGGTTTAGAGGATTCTAATGAGGTAAAGCAAAGCGCAAAGCACCCACGCATTAAACTGCTGAACAGCACTGGGAAATGGCTAGCGTGGGAGCCGGAAAGGTGCAGCGGGGGAAGCAGGTAGAGATGTGGATAGTTGTCGGAGAGAAGTAGGAAGGGCGGGCCTTAGGGGGGTTGGTGGTTTGGTGTGTGGGAGGGCGGAGTTGGGCCGGGCTGGGCCGGGTGGAACGAGGCAAGATGAGTCGGGCCAAGAGGCGGCGGCGCCGGGGTGTAGGGCTTAGCGGGCTTGGAGTTCCGAGGGCGGGGGGGTTTGGGCGGTGGGTGTGCGAGGCGGGGCGAGGCGCGGGCGAGCGGGGCGAGGCGGGCAGAGGCGGGCGAGCGGGCGGAAGCGGGGCGAACGGGGCGAGCGGGGCGAGCGGGCCGGAGCGGGGCGAAGCGGAGCGAAGCGGGGGCGGAGCGGGGCGACGGGGCGCGAGCGGGGCGGAGCGGGCTAAGCGGGGCTGAAGCGGGGCGAAGCGGGTTCGAAGCGGGGCGAAGCGGGGCGAAAGCGGGGCAAGCGGGCGAAAGCGGGCGAGCGGGGCGAAGCGGGCGAAGCGGGCGAAGCGTGGCGAAGCGGTGGCGAAGCGGGGCGAAGCGGGCGAAGCGGGGCGAAGCGGGTCGAAGCAGGCGAAGCCGCGGGCGAAGCGGGGCGAAGCGGGGCGAGGCGGAGGCGAGCGTGGGCGAGGCGGGACGAGGCGGGCGGGTTAGGGTGGTAGGCTAGAGGGTTGGAGGTTCGGTGAGTGGAGGTGGGGTTGGGCTGGCGAGGTCGATCGGACGTGGGGCGAGCGCGGGGTTGACAGTGTTCGACCGATGGAGGCAGGACAGGGCCGGGTGAGGAGTGAAGTGGAGGATCGGGGCAATCAAAGTTGGGGCGTGGCGAGGCAGAATGAACCAGTGCATGGCGTGAATATAAATAAAATCCTTCTTCCGATTTCTTGTGACCGCATCTAGTCTTTTTTTCCGAGTCTCTCATGTTTTATGCACATTTTTCAGAATTTTTTCCAAGTTATACATCACTGTCTAGCCAATTTTAATGGTATTTGAAGTGTGTTATACTTGATGGCTTTTATTTTACGAATAATATTATGAAATGTTTAAACCACAGTCTAAAGACTTTTTTTGAACAACCTCAGCTGCGTCTGAAATATATATCCAAGTTTTTTGATCTGAATAACTAACGGAACTCAGTATTGCTACAACACAAGTAGCCAAGCACCAGCAGTAATACTCTTCCTGTGAGTGCATTGGTTAATCCATTACTTCTTCAGAATCAGTTGCACACAATTCACCAAAAAAAAATCTAAAAGAGTTAAACGAGTTTCGAATTGTTGACCTTGATTAATCATGTTCATGTGATTTAGAAGATGAAAATGTTTTTGCTTGTGAAAGAAGATGGGTAATGATTGGTCCGCTTGATGATAATAATGATGATGCTCTGCGTATGAATGAACTTATAAAACCATTGAACATAAATATTTCCAATCTTTTGCTCCGACAATCCAAAGTATATTGGCTAACGACGAAAACCAAAGATCGACAGAATACGCTTTTTACTCCATATTTTTCCTGCAATATTTTTGCTACTTTGCTGAAAGGTTCTGGCTTCAAAAATTCAAATAGTGGTCAGTGAACTCTTGCGGGAAATTGCACTGACAAAGTAACATGTGTTTCTGCGTGTGATCACAACACATTACATCGACAGTCATTCTTTCAGTCTACTTTCTTATATAGTATGTCATCTAGTAAAAAAAGCAAAATGACCCTCTCTGTTACGTTACCACGCTGCAACTTAAGTCGGGAGTTTAACTTAGCAGAACATCACATTCTGTCTGACAGGCGAAAATTTGATGGGAGTTTTCTCACTTTCTTCCCACGTCGGCGGTAGGAATGAATTATTCACAGAATTAAAGGGTACTTTTTATCCGAGTGGGGGCGTTTTGCGAAACTGTTGAGAATGTCTCATTTCAAGACCTCTCTGACAAGTTAAGTTCTGTTCTGCGGTTGACGATCATAAGTAGGAGCGACCCTGAAACTTTGTTTTTGAATAGGGTAAAGGACACTTCAAAAACGGCGCCGATCTCGATTTCGTTGAAATCCTAAATTTTCGGCGTCGTCCTACAACCACAATAATATAGAGATCTTGAATAAAATTTCAGGTTCAAAAATATATCTTTAAATATAGTAATGTACTTTTTCGAAAATACAATAGTTTTCGTATGATTTTTCTTGAAATTTATAACAATTCATACAATTTTTTCCCATTTCTCTCGTCACTTTCCTTTTACGTACGAGTAAACTCTGCCGTTAGAGTTTAAGAATTGGCAATACCACAAACTATTAAATGTAAATACCCTTGAGACATGGTGAAACAATTGTATCATTGAACATCGGATTACCCAACCTCTCAACTTTCCACTCATATGAGCCCCATTAAACTTAACGGTCAAGAAGCCGGGAACCCGTGGGATTCCTTAATCTGTTTACAATTCGCGATCTTAAAATGCGTAACCTAAGCTGTGTTACACTAACCGGTCATACCCCCGAACACCACTCTCGATTACCAACCTAAATCAAAAAATTAACTTACATTATTTGAATATCTCGGAAGTTTAACAAGACTTCCAAACGCAATTTGGGACACAACGTGCTCGTGTTTTAACATTCTCTTTGACAAGCAAATATGAAAAATAAAAGATTGGTTTTTACATTATACCTATTACTTTTATTCATTGTTAATTTTCATATTTCCTTTAAACATTTTACTTCAAAATTCTTAATTATGTTTTATTTATTTAAAATATTTTAATTTTTCTTTATAATGAGAGTTTTGTCATAATTCTGTTAACTTAATATCGCCATTATATTATTCATTGCTGTAGCAAAAATATTGCTATGAATCAAATATTTGACATTTGATCTCTTCACTATTACGGTATCATAATACAAAACAAAAAGAATCTTAAATAGCATTGTCATAAACGTGGATTTCAATTGTTAATGGAATGTCTCAGATAGCTTTCTGTCATAAAATGCAGTTTTTCTTAAATACACCATTCAAGAATTGTAGATTTTTATTGTTGTTTGAGACATTTATGCAATCTATTTACGCCCAAAATGATCATTTTCCAGAAAAATTGGTTCTTCTATTGCTTTCTGACGCGCTATTGAAATGTTCTGCAATGCACCGCATCGATACACTCCCAGAGGCTAAAACGATTAATCCAGATTTTGAATATTGAACATTTTTTAGGAATGATGTCAGAATTTCTTTGGTCAAGTGTCAAGGTTTTAGTTATCTTAATATTTTTTTCATATTAAAATGTCAGCTTCTTTCGTTCCTACCAGATCAACATTGGCCTTGTGCACAGAATTTTTATTCAACAGCTACTCTAGGAATTCTCATTTAAAAAGTGTAAAACGAGATGAATAATAGAGTTTTCTCTCATGCGGATTCGCTTTTTCCACGACTCCTTTAATACTGTTTTCATTTCTCCTATTCAAAAATTCTTCATGAATACAAATGACTACGCACACTTGCACGCTGACAGAGAATATCAATGGAAGAATATTAACATTCAAAAAAGGAAATATCCCTTAAGTGCTAGTAAAATCCATTTCATCTTCCTAAAAATAATTGATAAATGGCTAATGAAAATCTGAAACAAGTGTTAAAGACTCAACATATATTGCATTTCATAATATATTTGCTAATACCGTACCTCTCAGGTCACCAGTAACAACTAACAATTTCCATTCTTTGCATATGGAAAAGAAATTGCACGAGCAATTATTTTGAAAACAAACCCAAATCACTGAAAATGAAGTAAATATTGTTTACCTACAAGGTTTAATTTACACAATATTTTATAATTAACTATTTTGGTTATTTAGGCGACTTAGGCTAGTGGCTATGGTTGTCAATCTTCTTGTTCAAACAGTCGCAGGTCTGAGACAATATTTTAGAAATGTCAGATATATTCATTTACATTTTTATAATGACTAACGTTTCGGGCGGTACTGTACAAACAAACCTATAAGGAATTCAAGTATTTGAAAATAAAAAACTCCGAACGTCGAGTAACGCTCCATGGTATATATCCAATAAGCAGCATCACAGAGAATTAAACATCGATACCAGTACTCAGCACATTCAACATTAACAAAAAAATCTTCATCAACCTAAACCTGGCTCCCGCTGCCAGACTCTACAACCTGGGAAAATCCAGTAATGGTCCTACTATAATCACTGTTTGATTAAAATAAATATTTTTTCTTGTTGATGATCAGTATAGTCTCTGACTTGAAGTCGGTACCCAAATTTAAGTTAAAAGTAAAATATTTTCTGCTGCATAACTGTTTCTATACAATTGTATACTGATCATCAAAAATTAAAAAAATGTTTATTTTAACAAAACAGTGATGTATAATGAATTAGTTTACATTTATATAGTATACATTTTTTAAAAGACTTGATATGCTTGTAACAAATAATGTACGTAAGCTTCCACGTCAGTGACCCTCATCTCGATCAGGTTTTTGTCCAGTTTCACTGATACATTGAGCAAATGCTTAGAAGGTCCATTTTTTTCCTTCGGGACGTAAATGTAGCTTCGCTACGAGCACTTTTTTATTGATCTCTCCTTTTGCTTGAAGTGGTAAGAGCAGAGGTAAGGGTGTTTTATTATTTTGTTAGCAATGCAGAAAAATCAAACCTGCAGTTCGTTTACCGTTGCAAATAAGTTTTTTATAATTCAGGAACGAAAATGTCCAATTTTTCAAATGTTGCTAATATTGCGCTCTTTTAAATTAAATTTATATTTGTTTATCTGTAACTTTCACTCATCATTGAACTTTTATAGTTAAAATTATAGAAAGGAATTCTGGAACTCACGGAAACGTGTACGGATGGTCTTCTCCTCACACGTCACATACAGTTTTTACTTTTTTTGACTAAATAAATAAATAAAAGCAAATCACGCTTTTCTGAAGGTCAATTCAGACCTCCGTAATAATCATAAACACGTTATCGTGAGCTCCCCACCTTTTCGCACTCACATTACACCACTGCCCTGAGCATAAAATCCATATAACTAAGGTTCCGACAGGGGATTTCCTCTCGCCTATAAAATGGGGTTGAGTTCGTTTAATTACTGCCAAAATGAATGAGTATTATTGAACTCGTAATGTGTGTTTCTATAGAAATCCATTGTTTTAACACAAGTTGCAAAGCTCTACTATTGAAGTTCTTCACTCTCTTTTTAAGCATTGTTAAAATTTGTAACAACCATCTACTGGCATTGAACTTTGGAGTAATCTTCCTTTAAAATAGTCAGCTATCGTTAATCACTGCCTTTAATCATTTTGGCCAAGAGTTCGGCGCCGTACGGTACCGGGGTTTGAAAACGATCACTGTACCACGAACCCGCGATGCCAAGAATTGTTTAAACTCCGTGAGTTCACGGAGCCTAGTTCAGGAATTCGGCTAGCGACGCCATTAAATTGTTATTCATCAACGATAGAAAGACGATATTTTAGTAGCGACTAATGGCATATCTGGTCCTCGGTCGATCGTTCTAAAGTCGTGTTCTTTATTAAAATACCCTGCAGTATTTGAATTGTGGAATATATTTAACTTGAAGATGCTGTGCGTTGTTGAGAACAAGAGCTTAACTGTATCGACAAGAGGCTGGTACTGGAGGAAGTAAAAGTAGAACGAGGGTGCGGGTGCAGATGAGCCAGAAGCGGGAGCGGTGGTAGGGTTGGCGGCAGAGGTAGGTCTGGAACGAGGGTTGCAGACGTGGGTGAAGGCGGAGGTGAAAACTAACACAAGAGAGAACAAATAATTGGGTACTGGAAAGAGTGGCGTCGAGGGCAAAAAGAGAAGTAGTGTCAGGGTAGAAGCGGAGGCGCAGACGGAGGCGGGGACGGGGACACAGGCGGGGACGGAGGCGGGGACGAAGGCGGAAACGAGACGGACACGCAAGTGGACACGAAAGCGGACGCGCAAGCGGATGCGCAAGCGGACACGGGAGCGGAACACGGAAGCGGACCACCGGAAAGCGCACCGGAAGCGGACAACGGAAAAGCAGGACCACTGGAAGCGGACACGGAGAGCGGACACGGAGCGGACCGGAAGCGACACGGGAGCGACACGGAAGCGGACACGAAGCGGACACGGAAGCGACACGGAAGCGGACACGGAAGCGGACACGAAGGAGACACGACGAAGCGGACACGGAAGCGGAACACGGAGCGGACGATCGAGACACGGAAGCGCGACACGGAAGCGACCGGGAAGCGGACGACAGAGAACGGACAACGGAAGCGACACGAAGCGGACACGAGAAGCGGACACCGGAGACGGACACGGAACGGAACACGGAAGCGGACACGGAAGCGACGGAGACGCGGCAGAGGAGACCGCGGCGCGGACGCGGAGGACCGAGCGGGAACCGAGGACGAGGGACCGAGGCGGGGGACCGAGCGGAAGGACCGAGCGGGACCGAGAGCGGGGACCGAGGCGGGGACCGAGGCCGGGACCGAGGCAGGACCGAGGCGAAGGAACAGAGGGGACGAGACTAGCGGGACCCGAGGTGGACCCGAAGCGAGAGACGAGCCGGGGACTGAGGTGTGGACGTGTGCAGGGACGGGGGAGAGCAGGGAGGTGGGACGAAATTGCGAATGGAGGCGTAGTGTAGATGGTTGCAAAGGCGGGGGCCGCAATGTGGTACGAGGGCCGCTGTGGCCGGGGCAGCGGTGACCGCGGGTCTCTGTGGTGGGGGTACGCACGAACGCAACGAGCGCAGGCCGAGCACGCGCCTCTAATTACATCAAGGAGCCGCTCAATTACTGGCCACGGGCGGCCGCTCTGGGGCAGACGCATAGGCCGGGCCACCGCCCCGCGCGGCGACGGCCACCGCCTGCCAATAATAACAGATGGCGCGCTCCGCCCCGCCCCGCCCGATGACAATGACGGAACGGACGAAACCGCATTTCTCAAGCGCCTTCGCCCTTTTGTTGTTCTTTCTCCTATACACAGGGTGAAGTATTGGAATCGGGTGAAAATATCTGTCTCAAGATTCTGACAGAAATACATATTTTTCGGCTTCTCGATGAAAACCATTTTTTTTGACAAAGATTTTGACATGTCTGTTTTTTTTGTCCCTGCTCGTGAAGCCCGTTTGTCAATACATGTGACATCACAATATAATTTAACACTGTATTCTAATTTTTCCCCTTGACGTCAAACATATAAATCTTGTACAACTCCCAAAAATAGAAACGAATGTATATGGGTGAAAGGGACGAGAAGGCCTTGAGAGAATTTGGCAATGTTAAATGTACGAACATGATTGTTTAAACCACGTATGTTGTTGTACCAGAAGGTCAATAAGCTACGTTTGCCCGTATTAATATCATACTTAACTCAAAAAGTAATCGTAAATCAATCCCATCTCTATTTCATCATAAGAAATAACGTATTTCTATTTCATCAAACGTACAAAATAAAAAATAATCTTCAAAACACCTTCATTGTAATAAGTCTAAGATATCATCACCTTTCCCGTAATTAAACAGGCCTGTAAGTTTATGTCTATAAATTATTTTGCTGAAACCTCCACCAACACTTTATATTACGCTACATCATGCATTATGCTGAGTTACAATTGTAGGAAACAACTCTTTTCAGCCCCGAAGCTATCTATGTCTATTGATATTTAGTAGTCACCGTAACAAAATGGTCGTAATAACATTCAGGGTTGTCTTTGTATTTACCCCTTGTATGTCCCGTAAAGAACAATCGGTCTCGGTGCCGTTAGATCCCAGGGTTACTAGTCCATCACCCAACCAGGAACTCGTGATGCCTCAAATTCGCTTAGCCTTCAAGACTTCACGAAGTTAACGATTTCGGCTAGCGACATCGGTATCTCGTGACCTTTTATTTGAACCATCTCCGCATTATCACGTATTACCGAGGGAAACCACGAAAACCCGGATCAGGATGAGCAGCATGATAATTGAACTCGGGCCTCCCGAATACGAAGCCACCTTGAGTCATCGCTTTGCCCTGAGCCACTTCGCTCGGTAAAGTTATGACATAAATCTAAACATGAATGAAAACATTGTTTCAAATATGTAATTGGAGGAGATTGGGATATCTGGAGTCGGAGATTGGCCGAATGGTGAATTCGCTAGTGATGAATTGTAGATACGTGGGTTCAAGTTAGAACCACAATGAGTGAGGACTTTCGACTCCATCTAAATAGCAGGATACCAGTGATGCATCTGACAATTACAGCGGCGGCTCCTCTGACGTGCATAGTTTTCTGTGGTTCCTCTCCCTCTCCATGAGGATGCCGGAGGTGTACTAATATCAGCGGGGCAGTGCGCGATTTTTCTTTCCTCGTTCAGTGCATACTCCCATCTTTTACGATCGTGTGGCTGAGCGACGGATCATCACCACCCCATCTCTGCATGGTCTGCTCGTGCACGGCCCATCCTTCATAGTTTCCAAACACTTCGCCAAAAAGGCGAGTGAGCGAGTGAATATTGATTTCGGGCACCGTAACTACCTATATCATTGGCTTTGAAACTGTAGCGCATTTTATATCCCCGGTATGTGGTAGAGGTGTTCCTTTCTCGCTGGAAGGTGCATGGCATGAGATCTAGCGCCAATCTACAGCACGGATTGCGGTTTTCCCCCTCTCCAGAAATGTCGTCCAGCGAGGCTCCATCGCAGCAGTGAAAAGCAGAAGTGCTCTTACAGTTAGAACATGTATGGTAGTGGAGTGCATGGAAGTGTGTGTATGTGTTTACAAAAGGGAGACGAGTACACAAGGATGAGCAAGAAAATATCGTGTTCAATGCAGGGCTCGTTTGTTAACGTCTACTGTAGCCTTCGCCTGATATTGATCAGACAACCAAAGGAAAACTACCTACCACAGCAGCCGACCGCTAGAATTCTTCTCGGAATACCTGTCTGTATCTTGTGTCGAAAATCCGCCTCTGTTAGGAGTCGCACTCTAGGACGTTCGGGGTGACCTTAGCTAAAGATGCATTTATGAGCTGCAGCGCAATTGCATCCAGGGACAAAAACACGGGTACGCCCAAGTCAGCCCAAAGCTCCAACTGGGCACGGTGCCATCGGAAAGGAGAGAAAAAATATAGGATCTACTGCTGCAGCTCCGTGTCTTGTTTTAAACCTTGCACAGTATATAGTTAATGTACGATAGCATACAGTTAATGTACGATAAGAAAAACACCGCACTATACATTTGCTGCTGTCCTCGTAGAAACGACGACAACTCGACCGGAACCACTTTTAAGTTCAATACTCACGCACGCCACCCGGACATATAACGACTGGAAGCCATACGACTAAAAACATTCACAATTACTCTCTCAAGAATTGCAAGACAGTACCAAGTGACTCAAGTGCAGAATTATGTAGCAAAGTTGATATTTTGATAAACTACGACGCGCTACTTTGTTAGACCTGCAACACAGTTACAATTTGGATTCATATGCGAATTTCAAACAGATGTTTCTTGCCCACATACCTTTTATACAGTACAAGAAAGATTTTGTAACATTATAAGCAACATTAGATGTATTTGCCAAAAAACAAAAGATATTCTAGGAATAATGCTAGTTACGTAATTTAATCGGATATTTCGGCATAAAAAGGACCTCTAATGATTTTTTCCGATATTTTAAATACGCGGAATAGTGTTTTTCTGATATATTAATGAACATTAATTTCAAGAAATAGAGGAAATTGATATATGATGTAGAAGAAAAATATAATATTTTCATATCGGGAACGTAACAAACAAGATTTTCATATTTTTGAAATGAAGAGGTATGTTCTCGAAGTGAGATATAAGAGTGTCATTTGTACAGCAATCGGTTAATTAGCAACAAAGATAACTTTAGAAAGGACAACAATTTTTTTGTATACAAGCATTATAGAGGACCTTTTCTGATGGAAGAAATAGTTCATAAAAGAGCATTATACGACACGAATGATTAAGTCATCACACATTTATCCAATCGCAGGCACATAAGCGGATATTTGAAAACTAAAAGTCGCTCGTTTTCAAAACATGTAAATAACATGCAATAAAGTTTAATCTTTTACACCAATTGCATAAACTACTTATATATTATTATATATAAATAATATATATTATTTATCTAAAAACGTCTTACATGTATTGTAAATTCAGCATTACGTGAGTATGCACGATGTAAAATATAAAAGATGACGAATTACTTTGATAAATCCCGCTTTCTTAAAGGGCAATGGTCAGTTTCGTAGGTCATTACGAGTTGGCGAAATTGACCATTTAATCCCGACTGCTCTCACCTCGCTTACCATGAAGATAAAAAAAAGAGATTGGAAAACGCCTGTCTAAACCCTTCCGCGCCGGCCGGCCGGCAGCCTGAGGTCTTCGCGTGGTCCTCCCGCATGTTCATTAATGGCGTAACGCTCGCGCGCGCTCAATCATTCATCGCTGGCAGCCCAGGAGCGCGCGCCCACCGCCCGTAGAGCGCGAGTCAACAGACGCTTTTTTCAGCGCGCAAGGTTATGTAAACTCCGTCCGCCCTCCATCTCTCCCCCGGCACCCTGCGCTGCGCCTCTCGCTCATCCACCGGCGGACACCCACGACCGCACGGCCAACCGCCGCCCCTTCGCGCCGCGCCGCTCGCCCTTGGCCTTCGCCAGGGCCTGCGGCCTCCTTCATGCCCTCGTTCACGCCTTGGCATTCTTTCTCCCCTTCACCCTCGTTCACGCTTTGGCATTCGTTCATGCTGTCGTTCTCACCTTTTGATTCGTTCATTCTTTCACCCTCGTTCATCCTTTCACCCTCGTTCACGCCCTGGCTTTCTTTCTCCACTTTATCCTCGTTCACGCTTTGGCATTCGTTCATGCCCTCGTTCACGCCTTTCGATTCGTTCATCCTTTCACCCTCGTTTATGACCTCGTTCACGCCCTGGCATTCGTTCTCCACTTTATCCTCGTTCACGCTTTGGCATTCGTTCATGCCCTCGTTCTCGCCTTTCGATTCGTTCATCCTTTCACCCTCGTTTATGACCTCGTTCTCGCCTTGGCATCCGTTCATCCTTCCACCCTCGTACATCCTTTCACCCTCGTTCATGCCCTCGTTCACGCCCTGGCTTTCTTTCTCCACTTTATCCTCGTTCACGCTTTGGCATTCGTTCATGCCCTCGTTCTCGCCTTTTGATTCGTTCATCATTTCACCCTCGTTCATGACTTCGTTCTTGCCTTGGCATCCGTTCATCTTTTCACCCTCGTTCACGCCCTCGTTTGCGCCTTGGCATTCTTTCTCCACTTCACATTCGTTCATGCTTTGGCATTCATGCTCTCGCACTAGCCTTTTCATTCGTTCATTCTTTCACCGTCGTTCAAGTCCTCGTTCTCGCCTTGGCATTCCTTCATCCTTTCACCCTCTTTCACGCCTTGGTATTCGTTCTCCACTTCACCCTCGTTTGGCATCCCGCTTTGGCATTCGTCCATGCTCTTGATCTCGCTTTTGCATTCTTTCATCCTTTCACCCTCGTTCATGCCTTGGCATTCGTTCACCCCTTCACCCACGTTTTTGTTTTGGTCTTCACTGTGCGTGATCTGGGCTGTCCGGGTGTCGCCGCGTCAAAGGCTATGTTACCGACGTTTCTACTTCCTCAGGGCTGGTATCTTGCGGTCTTCTTCAGGGCTGGTATATGACTCTTGCCGCGGAAGCCTACGACTTTCGTCTTCGATCACTGTTCGCCTTCGTTCACCCTTCACCTTCGTCTGTGCCATCGTTCTCGCTTTTGCATTCATTCATTCATTCATCCCTGGGCACTCGTTTACCTCTGGGCTTCGTTCACTCTTGTTGACGCCTTCGCCTTCGCACTAGCACATAAGCCCTCGCGGGTTCTTTCGTTCGCGCCCTTGCTTTCGCTCACACTTTTCCCGCGCCCGCGGCCTCGCCCGCACCCTTGCTTAAGCTCTCACTCTGGCCGTTCTCTCGCCTACCTCTCGCGTTACCCTACGGCTACTCGGCGGAATTCTCCCCGTTCATCAACCCCCGTAATCTTCAGTACTCACGCCAATGTGCTCGTCCACATCCTTATCCCCTTGCTCTGAAACAGTCGGTTCCCTGTGAAGCGCATTCACACCAATTCTCGTTTACGTCTACGTAATCATTCACGGTTACCTCCGTCGATTCCCTTCTGACCTTCTATAGTCCTAACACCTCACATTTCACGTTTTGACTTTCCCCATACCCTTGAGCTTCGATCATACTATCATTTACTCGGTAACCCCTCCTAGCGACCGGCTGATGGGCGTCGCGGCAATTCAACACCCCAACTCACCTCCACGACATTGATGCGTTGCCCGGCAACTATGTGTTAAAGCGATGTGATAGTAGTGGAAAAACATAACATGCAGAATAACAAAAAGATTGAATCCATTGACATGGATTCAACTCATCCAATAACGAAATGTGAGATGGGATGGTCACATGATGTGTGAATGATGGAGGTACAATTACTGATGATCGATAGCGCAAATAAAAAGTAAATTACATCTAATTGTTAGTCTTTTGCAGGCCGCTGACCCCTTCACCATCCTTATCGGTTGCGAGGGCGAGGACGTCCGCCACTCCGAATTGCCTATCGGCCGAGCGGTGGTTCCTGACCGCAGGCATGCGCTGCAGACGGCGGCGTCGACAGCGTGGGCGCTCGGCTTCAGCCAATGGCCCCTCATCTTCCCCCAGAGCAACCGCAGGCAGAGTGGCGAGGGCGGAAATAGCGACGACAGACCGCGGTCAATGCAGAATGAGCGGTCGATACATGGGACTCTTATTGCGGTAGTCTATAGAAATCCCGGGTCCGAATCCCTAGTTTATGTCCGCGTAGCGAAAGCCTTCTCATCGCGTCGGTTGGTTCCAGGCGCGTCAACTAACAAAATAATTAGTCTCGTAAGTGGAGTGCAAGTTTTTGCTTGGGAGGTAACTGTGGTCTTCCACCACGGGATGACGAGATCCGTGGGGGCACCGCCCTAGTCGTGACAAGCTTTAAACTCCCGACCGGACTCCCGGCATGTGGGGCGGTGTTGCGTGAGTCTGTGTGTGTAAAGAGTGCACGAAAATAAGAGTTGCAGTATACCAGATCCATGATACTGTAACAAGTTCCCGTGTTACAGTATAATGGATATGGTATTCTGCAACTGTTCTTTTTTTCGTGTGAGGATAGGATAGGGAAGAGGTAGGAAAGATCGCGCGCAGTCCGTGGTGCGTACTGCTCCGGCAATCGCCTGGTGTTGATCGGCGAGACCACGGAATACTACAGATCAGAGCAGCCGAACGCTAGAATTCTCCTCCACACAGCGACTGAGTTCGACCTAGCTGACAAGCGAGTGTCGAAAATCCTCCCACTGTCGGGTCTCGCACTTACGACCACTCGGTCAGATGGACTGCAATGACGTCATTTGGTCTTCTGAACCACCTATCCTGGTCAACGGGTCGGCCCGGAACAATATGAGCGATGGTAGCTGCTGCACGCGGCAGAGTAACGTTCAAGTCCGAGGCTTGTCCGGGCGGGGCAAAATCGCGGCGGAGCGGTTTCACAACGGTTTTCTCTCGTAAGATGCAGCATACAATTGTGTCAGATCGATGAAATGCCCTGATTTTTCGAGTCACGTGAGGCCTACACCTGATGCATCCTGATTGAAAGAGGGTTTTTGGTAGGCTGGTATACCCAACAATCAGGATCTGTGTAACTAAAATTTGGAACAGTAGAACAATACTAATCCAAGTGATATTTTGTCCCTTTTTGAGCTTTTCGCATGGATACATGGAAGAAACTATAAATTTTCATGTCACAGTGCCAGTCCAAGCGCAAAAACCATCGTCTTCTGTAGGAATTTCTCAATCTCCCACTTTCCTTCTCCCATTCCCTTCTTTTAAACACAAACTTGTTTCCCTCTTGTTCTCTAAATGAGGAGATTGCCTATTGGATCAGTATGGTTTTCTCCTTGCCATTTACGTTTTGGTCGTTTGAGGCTTGTCTTCGAATGGGGGTGAGGGTGGGGGTGAGAGTGGGAGGTGAGAGTGGGGATGAGACTGGGGGTTATGGTGGGGATGAGAGTGG
>BOPP01000006.1:18790731-18805696 GCA_017312745.1 Gryllus bimaculatus | reverse complement strand
CAATTTTTATCAGCCTCCAATTCTCCCCACTTAATGGCTACAATCAATTCCAAACTGTTGGTAATATTCACTATAAACTTGCTTGAGGCACACAGCCCGTCCGTGTTGCGCTCGCCCGCCTCTTCTGCCGGATACTCCCCAACCGTCACTCGCTCGCCCGTCTACCCCCCGATTGACCGCTTGCGTGGCGGCGGTGCGGCGCGGCGTGACTACGGCTGATCGATTTTAGTGCTTCTTTTAATTAGAATAGTAAGATCAATTTTATTGTTTACTAGCAGAAACGTTCTGCGTTTCAATATAGTATATATATATTATATATTATATATATATATATATATATTATATATATATATATATATTAATATATATATATAGAACACCAATAGGCGGATGGACGAATAAACTGGCGAGCGATTCTCAATTTCGAGTACAAGATTTCTAACACTCAGAAATCAATTGATAAAAGGTTTCTTCATCTGGAATATAAACCATTTAAAAACACACTCCAGGGGTTCTACACAGTTATAATCACCACTTCAAATCAGCGTATGTGGTGCCGAAGAAAGAGGGTGACTGGACACTCCACACCGCACCTACTGGACGGCTGCACCCTGGCAACCCCGAGGAAGCACCCAGCGGATCTCCCAATGCGACTGCGAGCCCCAGGCAGACGGGGCTCATTAGCAGGGGGGCGGGTGGCCAGCGCCGAATCGGACCTCCTGGCCGCATTACGTGGCCCGCGCCGCCCCGGGCGACGCCGCCGGAATCAATCCGGGGCGGAGACGGCGGCGGCGGCGGCGGCGAGGCGCGCGCGAGGTGCAGGCCGGTCGGGCCCGGTGACACCGCGACGCCATGAATATTAATGGAGGCCGGCACCCGGGCCACTGCACCCCCACCCACGCCCCCGAAAAAATCGATCGCCGCGCCTCAACGCCCGCCGGCCGGGGGGCGTTGGGAGGGGGGTGCGCGGCGAAAAGCCTCTAGCGCCGGGGAATGCGATTTCCACAGGCTGCATTTGCAAGAAGGATTCCTTTTTGGAGTTCGGCGACGAATTTTCACTGCGGAAGATTGGGAGAATGAGGGACTCGCTAGCTTCATAATGTGGTGATAAGACTACTTTGCCCAGCGATTGTCTCTAGTGTCAGAGGTGGCGAACGTACCAGTTGGCTCGAAATTTAGAAGAAGGGGGACGAAGAAGGGAGACGAAAAAGTCTCTCTGGAAGAGAATTGATAAGACGTGTTCCTCTAACTACAACGAGAGTATTATAAAAATATTTCAATAAAATTTCGATATATAATTGAAACAAATTCAATAAATTCACTCAACAATATTTAGATAAAGCGATGCGAGGTCTTATTCCAACTTGCCCATTCAGTATTTCATCTTTCTGTAGATTTGTTTCTTACCCATTCGCCATCAGACACCCTGTTTGACGTCCTTCGAATTCCGCATACATTCTTTCTTTTAGTAATTAAACAACGTACGTTTAAAGGTTTGTTTGTTGTTGTTTTTTGGTTTCAAAACCGTTTTAACTCTTCTGTTTCCTTTAACGTTCAGATTCAGCGAGCAGTGGAAATCTTATCAAGCGCTGCGGAATACAATTTTTACGGGCTGCATTTCCAAGAAGGATTCTTTTTTGGAGTTTGGCCCACGAATTTTAACTACAGAATATTGGGATAATGAGACTCCCACCAGCTAAATGGTGTGGTTACAAGACTACTTCGCTTCTCATTATCATGGCTCTAACGTCAGATTATTGTGCAGTACGTTTCAAAAGTTGACACTAGTTTTAGAAGAACGGAGACTATAAGTTTCTCTGATACAGAACTCGGAGACTTGTTGCTGTACCTATTATAATAGCAGTATATGAATATTTCAATATTTAGACATAACAAAACAAATTCAATTAAACTACTTAATAAAATTTAGGTCGAAGGAAGCAAAGTCCTATTTTAATTCACCCATTCGGGATTTCATCTACCTGCAAATTTGTTTGTTACCTATTCGCGACCAAACACCTTTTGAATTTTCGCATTGGAATGTCGCATATTTTGTTCTTTCTTCTCTCTTAAGAAGAAATAAAACAACGTACGTTTAAAGGTTTGATTTTTTTCGTTTCATAGTAGTGGCCGCTTTAATATTCTGCGTCACGTAATGTTCATGAAATTACAGAATATCAATAGAAGACATACCAAGCAGCTGCGTAGTGTAGTTACAAGCCATCTCAGCTTCGAAGATTATAGATTGTGATCTCCATGAAAGGAACCGTTTCAATAGTTCAAACTGATGATAGAATGAGAATATGGCCTGAAGAAGTCTTTCTAGAGGAGAACTCATGAGACCCAATGCTTAAACGTAACAAAAGTGGTCTATCAATATTTAAATAACATTTTGACAAAGAATCATATTATCCCATATAAATTTAAGGGGATCGAAGTCATGTCCTATTTTAACTCGACCATCCGGCATTGATGGAACGATGAAAGATCCACAGTTTTGTAGAATTCCACTTTGCTTCACAGAGAGATTGGTTTTAGGTTATGGTGTCCGTGGAGGTGATCATTGTGAAGTGTTGAGTGTAGTAGCTGTAAGACACAATTGTGAGGGGACTCTTAAGATAAGTTGCTCTAAAACTAATAATAGTACTAAAACAAAATTCAATCAAATGTAGACATAATTAATCCAGCCAAGAGAAATACTGGTGAAAAGAGAAATGCGACCGTGCAGTAATTCTTCTACCTAGGAGTTTGTTTGTTATGACCAAAACGTTTATGTTACTTTTGATAGGACCAAAATGACGCAAAAAGTTATATCCAAATAGTTTTTCAATTTTTTGAATCACTACTTGAATATTTCTTGATGATATTAAAAACGACTTATGAGCAAATATTTTAATTTTAATTTCGTGTTAAAATTATGGTAATTTTAATAGTTATGTTTCGTGTAACTTTCAACTCTTTTCAACCAACTCTTTTCAGCCAAGTGGAATTCAAACGAGATGCAAAAGGTTCAAGACACGTCAATGCCTGATTTTCGTATTAGTACTTGAGAAGCTAAGTGACTAGTAGATGAAAACCCGACTGACCGAAAAAACATCAAGTTTCAACAATAGATATTTGCGGACGGATGCAGATAGTAATATCAACTAGCCAACCAATATAAGTCATACGAGAATGTATGTGCTATTGTTTCACCACCACTTTGCTTTAGAAAACGAAAACTAGAGGCAACATTTCTATGAAAGTATGTTTAAGTTAGTCGACGAACATTATCCGAAGATCATTAATCTTTCCGAGAGTGCTACACAACTTACGAGCGGATTTAGAGTGCTTGGTGCCCGCAGCCTCTTGAAGTTTGGCTCCATTTCGGCAGCACTTTCGGCGTAGAGAGTTAGAGCAGGTGTGAATTAACACTCACTCGGGTATTTAAAGAATCCAACATTATGTACATTATGCGTGACTAGTTTGGCACCGTTGGCATTTTTTTCAATTTTCTCCCTCATTACATTTAAAATGTGAAAAAATAATGTATACAATTTTCCAGAGTTATTGCAAAATAAGAGAACACGTGCAAAAATTCCGCACCCGGAAAATCATCTTTGTTTTAAAAGTGAAATTAGTTTCACGCAGTGACCTTACTTCAAACTTTTCTGACATTCCGTGAGGTGAATTGGCGGTACCATCAAAAGCTGTAGAAAAAGGTTGACACAGGTATCATTGGTTTTAAGAGCGTAAAACGCACATAGTTTCAAAGACATGCACGATTGTGAAATGTGTTGCAGCGAGTGTTGCAAGTTTCAGGTACACAGTTTTTCTACTTATACTATATCTTCTAATTTCTTTTTTTATTCTTAATCCTCCAACTACATACTTATTTTTGTTGCATAAACTGCACACTGGGGTTTCAAGGACCCCAAAGATTCAAAAAATTATATTTAATTCAAAAGTGTGTTATTGCATTTTATTTTCATTTAAGAATGCACGAAAACAAAAATTAACACAAAAGTGTATCATATTTCAATGTATAATATTTCTACAGATTTCGAATTATTGACAACGAATTTTCGTTAAAATCACGTCACACAGCAATGCAGGCGATACGAAAATGTTATGAATTTCTGTCGTTACATCAGACAGGCATTATAGGAAGAATAACATTTCTGATTTATTTGTATTTAGAACAATCAGAAACTACACACTGGGGTCCAACAGTCCATAGATACACCTCTGACGAATTAGCTTCTATCCTCGGCACCAACTAAGACTGTAATTAGCATGAGAGCAAGCTGTTTGAAATTTACGCTGAGTGCTATGCGGCTTTCTCCACCAAGGATATAGCCGATTAAAGGGATGAAAAATGCCCCCAAACCAAATCGATAATCGCAATACTCATTTGAAATAATAAAAAATGCCGTAGAGTCCCAAAAATTAGTCTCCTAGGGCAATCAATCTGTTGCAGAGATAGAATGAGAAACATGTCTTTCATATTTTATTTTTTCTCAGCATCAATTGCGTCTATCAGTATGAAGAAAAATTGCAGGGACGGGGGGAAATAGTTGAGTTCGAAGGTACTTTTTTTAACCAATTTTAGCGCCGAATTCAAATAGAAGAAAATAAATCAAGTTTTGAAGTTGAGTTTCAACGTGATATTTTAGAGTTACCGTTTTTGCATGTAACATGCTGATTTACCATACGACCCCGTCCCCTATAGACAGGTTTCAAAAACATCCCACATCAAAAAGGATTGTGAAAATAGAATTAGGGATGTGAGATTTGCATGAGTGTGTGAATGTCTTGAATTTGACATTACATATTTCAATAAATTATATTTTTTCTTTCAATGCATTCTTTTCTTAGCAGATCATGCGTGTTAACGAGATCTTCAGTTCTTACTCAAAGTTTACTTTCAAAATGCACCAAGAATTATTCGACGAATGCTGTTGCCACTCCGAAATAAAACGTCTCTCTGCCTCTCGCAGGTTATTTCACCGAGATTTCTCCGCAAGCGAAAAGCCAAATCCTTCCCTAAAAAGCTCACAGAGGATTAAAGGGACTTAAAACACTCGTAAATAAGGAAAACCTTAGAAGTGGTAGGGTATACAACAGATTGTTCCTCTTTAAAACAGTTGAGAGCAGTAAAAGAGAAACGACGAATCTCTGAAGATTTTGAACGAGCAAAATGGAAGTCGTGAGGGCAAAAAACATGCAGACAAGCGTATTGGAAGCTGAACCAACACTTGCAGAAATTGTTAAACCAATAAGAGTGTAGAAAGTCGCTGTAGGCGAAATAAAATTAAACCTTTTGAACAACGCTCTGAAGCAAATTTTATAAAAACATAAACTAGACATCGTCTTTAAAAGTCATTGTTAATGCTGTTAGATCATTGTCAAATTGTTTCCAGCCAAAAAATTGAGCTTCGATGAGAAAACTTTTTTGATTGCATGATAGTCAAGAAACAATGAAAACCGGTCCTTAACCCTACACTTGTATTTAATTCGTTTAAAAATCAAGTGATGTAACTTCATTTTTCTTTTTTTAATTAGGTGTATAATTGCGTATAGCAAGTAATAGTCTATTAACAGGGAAAGTGGGTAGTTGTACGTTACTTAGGATTAGTGCAGATAGAAACACGAGCTCTTGTCATCAGTGCAGCCATCTGACTTCAAACTAACAGGAAACAGTTGACAATCTACGTGAAGGAACCTTGTACGAAAGCAGTGAAAATTTGGTCAACCGGGAAGAAATAAGCACGGCTTTTTTTGAGTACAATTAGACGAGTAGAATCTCCTGAGCGCGAGGTTTGAAATGTATGATCCTTCCCTCTGAAACGCCTTCAAAGAGCAGCAAGCTGCATTGTTCGAAACTAGCCGCCAAATTGGAAACAATAGAGAGGTCAATGTGCCAACAGCAGACTTCTGACTCTGTTGACCGGCAAAGTGGTGTAGTTGAGAGTTGCGCGATTTTACCTGCAACTGGTTAGTTTTCTCAGTTAACTATGAGTCTTCATTCGGTACGAAAAGCGAATAATTCAAATTTGTTTTTTAAAGATACTCTTTCTGACTGCAAGGCATTTCTCAAGTTATTAATTCCACCTGCTCATCACTTCTACTCTGTGTTTTCTTATTTCAGACGATGTTGAAAACATATTAAATGAAAACAACAATGAATTACACAATTTGAAAAAATGTCATCATTTTATTTTCGTCTTTTTACTTTGAATACGTTCTTATGTTGTTTAAAAAACATACCTTTTATACATAAAATAAAAATATTTACTTATTGTGCCCTACTTTAGATCGAATTGACTTGTCATTTTTTACAAAAACGCTAAATCAATATATCAATACCGTGTATTTATCGTCATTTCATATTTTCTTGTAAATCATATCCTTTTTCTTTTCGTATCACAAGTTGTGTAACTCCAGTATTTATGCGCTCAATGTTGAAGACGTCATGTCGCTGAATGGAAATAACATGTTGATGTTGATGTTGATTACAAGTAGCAAAAACTATTTAAATATGCAATTATTAACTTCATTTCATATTTTTGTATGCTCTTTACGCGTTCGTATTACAAGTGGTGTTTCTCTATTTACGTTCTTGTATCAAATATACGACATAAAACTATACGTTTTGTCAATACGAGTTAAAAAAATCTTTCTAAACACAAGTAAACAATGAAATAATATACTGATGATTTTTATAACAACACTAGTAAATCATGAAATATATCCGTACAAGAAATATACGTATGAGTTACATCACTACTACAAGAGTATCATTTTATTCTCTGGCATAGAATAGTAATTCATAAAAAATTATATGAAATATGTTATGATTCCCGTAAAGGAAATAACATCAAAGTTTACAAACATTTAATTACGAGTACAAAGAAAAAGGCACAGACAAATACAAAACACTGCACAGAACATGTTTGGCATGGCCGTACGAAATATACGGCTGTCTCAATGAATAGGCCCGGGTAATGGCGCGGTGCGGGCTGGAGCTGTGCAAGGTGGAGCGTGAAATAGTCGGCGAGGCGATTCACGGTCAGGGGAGTGTGTGCTTACAAGACCCATCGTCGGAGTGAGAGCTTACAGGACACTGTCGTCAGAATGACAGAGCTTACAAGACACTATCGTCGAAATTAAAGAACTTAGTGATATTATCGTTGGAATGACAATTAGATAGCTTACAGGATATTAACGTGGAAATTAGAGAGCACCGGACACTATTGTCGGAATGGGAGAGCTTACAAGATACTATCGTCGGAATGAGAGAGTTTACAGGACATTGGTGTCGAAATAAGCTTACATGATAATATTGTCGGAAATAGAGAGCGTTCAAGGCACAATCTTCGGAATGAGAGAGCATACAAGGTACAATCGTCGGAATGTGAGAGCGCACAAGGCACAATCGTCGGAATGAGCGTACATGGCACAGTCGTCGGAATGAGAGAGCGTACAAGCACAATCGTCGGAATGAGAGAGCGCACAAGGCACAATCGTCGGAATGAGAGAGGTACAAGGCACAATCGTGGGAATGAGAGAGCTTAGATGACACTTTAGTCGGAATAAGAGAGCTTTCAGACACTATCGTTGGAATGAGAGAGCTGACAGGACATTGTCGTCGAAATAACCTTACAAGACACAATCGTCGGTATGAGGGGCTCACGGAACACTATCGTCGCAATAAGGAAGCTTGCAGAGCACTATCATCGGATAATAAAATATCCGATGAAATAATCGGATAAAAGAGCTTACAAAATACCGGTCGGATTGTAAGAGCCGGAGCGGGAGAGGTGTTTTGTGTGTCTATGACGCCCTCCTCTTGGGGGGGGGACACTTTGCTCTCTTGGGGGCAGGACCCCGTTCTCACTGAGCGGGTAGTGGAGCGTGCTGCCACATTACGGGGACGCTGCGTCACTAAAAAGTATCATTTGCGAAATTATTAATGAATAATCTGTGGCAAACGTCTATTGAGAGATGACATAGTGCTTCGCATGTGTTTTGATTTATTTAACGCTTATTCGGAAGAGGGAATACTATCCAAATGAAACATACTTTCGAGAGAATAAAAAATCTTGGCACACTATTTCAAGATATATGCAGTATAGTATTTTTTTAACATTAGCCATCCTTACTAGGTACTGTAGTCAGTACACATTAATAAATTTTGCCACGATTTCAAGCATCTAGCTCACGTGTTTAAGTATTAAATTGGTTGTCACTGTATCAATGCGGATTCGAATTCTTCTTGACTCACAATTATTTTTACTTGCAATAAAAAATAATCGTAGTCATCGTAATATTTCTGTTAATTGCTATATAGAATGTATACCTCTTGAAACAGTGTCTAATTGTCCTCCAATTTGCGAAAGGCGTTTGATTTTATGATATAATGATACATTTACCTTGTAGATTTCATAATTGCAAAGTATCAGGTGAGTCAATCCTACTTCAGAATTGTATATCTTTAATTAATAATAAAGTAGTAATATTTATTCATTGTTTCACTTGGCTGCAATTTTACCCTTTTCACCTTACCCTTCTATACCCTAGGCAGATACAAACCAATCCTAGAATATTGGTAAGCCTTGCTTATCCAGCATGTTCTCTGGCCACGAGAAATACAATCCGGTGCGGTGGTCGAAAGCGCCGACGTTCGTTGCAGTGGAAGGAACAATTTTCAGTTCACTTCTCTTCTTTTATGTCTCTAGTCCAGAGTCATAATCTTTCCCAATATCACAGTATTTTTAGAGATCATTTAGACACTTTTGCCCTTCGGGTTTCTGATCGTTCGCGCAACCAGCCAATGCTCCGCAAAGACTTATTCACACTATTCGTATCACTCTTTTTCGTGTACTTAATTCATACAATTTAGTCATCTGTAACTTATATTTCTCCACTACGCCATATATTTTTCTGAAAATGTATACGACTATTACTTTACATAAGCAATCATATTAATATTGTTGTTCCGACAAGAATTAAGATCAATAAACAAATATATTACTTTGATCACAATTATAAAATATCCCTTCTCCTCAGATCACTTTGATTGTAATGTTATTCATTATTAGATGTGAATTTATCGGAATTATCTTAGCAAGCTCACCCCTATTTTATTTATTATGCTCACCACTACATGTTATTTATTACTTACTAGCAATTTACTTAGGTCCGTTAATGTGAACTTTTCTTAAATCTTTGTGCCTGTATTTACTCATAGGTCTCCCATCAGTATTCTCATATCTTATTTTTGTTATGTAAGGGCCACTGTCGCCGACACGTTGCTAATGATCCCGTTTTTAATTGGGTGTATCTTGTTAAAAATAATGTTTATTCAAATATATAACTACCATAAAACTTATTGTTTTGAACAGAATTGAAAAAGGTGGTAGTTGTCTGTTAATATAAAAGAGTATCTAAGAAATGTTTCTTCCTTGTCTATTTTTTTATTAACAGTTAACAACAGCGAAAAATAATTTAATTTCATTTAAATAATAATGGTATGAAGTCAACGATAAAATATTTCCAGGAGGGTTTTGGTAAAGACATACTAAGACAAAAATTATCCAGAGAGAATACCAGTTTTATTTTTTAACCATTGTATTGAATAAATACAAAAAATAATCTCATGCAGTGTTCGTTAATTTCTCGAAATTTTCCATATCAATTTGTTATATTGACAACAATGTTTTGTTATAAAACTTTTCAAATTATCATACTACAGCGTCCACAAAACATAGAGATTACACCAATTACATCAAGTCTAATACTTTTTTAAACTTTGATTTACGTTACGTTGATTACGTGCATATTAACGGGGCTCAGACTTGAATATCGAAGTAGGTTCACGATACTTTTCGATAGAAGGGAATCAACATTTAATGGAAAAATTCTACAGAGGGTACCCGGGTACGATTCTTGCCGGGGAAGAAATGAACTTGTATCTATTTAATACAAATTTTCTTAGTTTGTTCAATTAAGCCTGACACTGTGATGAGAACACGTCGTGCTCGCCACATGTCTTCTTTATCTGAGGAGGATAATAGGTAAAAACATGACCCAGATGTAGGAACATCCCTAGTTGGCAAATGTCGAATTAATACAACCCTAAAATGTCAAATAGAAAAACTAAGAAGAGCGTTCAAAAAGTTCCTGGACTGGGCTTCCCGTTGCCAAATTAGATATAAGACAGGGTTCACGTTTTTGTGGAACGGGGCTAGGCATGTTCGCATGCGAGCAAAATTGGCGTGGACATGTTTCAGTGCGCAGTGGTGCCACTGCTCCGTGTCACGTGGAGGTGAGAGGTGGTCGGTTGGCGTAATGTCGCAGTTCGAACAGCGCGCGAACCTGATGTTCATGTACAAACTGTGAAAACCGCCTTTATAGACACTATCGGCCCTGTTACACCGTGGGTTGGACTGTCTGTTTCTGAAAAGGGGACTGTCTGTTACTGACGGGACAAGGGGCAAGGGGCAAGAGAAGGGACGGGTTAGTGTCTGCATTACGATAACGCGCCAAGCCACAGTTGCTTGTTGGGCAGAAATTCCTCACCGAAAACATTATTGTCTTCCAACCACTGTGCTCTGCGGATCTCGTTACCAGAGACTACTGGCTGTTCCCTGCTTCAGAAATATATCTCGGAGGTAGACGGTTTGTAACCGTGAACAACATTAAATAGAATGCGACTGCTCAGCTCGGACAGGCGCAAAAGGAAGCCTTCTACCGCTGATTCCAACAATGGTAGGAACGATGGCATGAACTGTAAGGATGCGCAAGAGTCTGAATGTCATTAGGTTACCATTGTCATATGTTATACCATTAACAAGCTGAACCACAATTCCGGGAAGTTTTTGAACGCTCCTCATATTATTTTAGTACCTCAGACTCCGGGGCGAAAATAAAATTGTAAATAAAATTCTTACTAAATATAGTATAAAATAAATGGTGACAAAGCAACGGTAAGATGAGATGTACAAGAAAAGGGAGAACCCTGAGAAAACCAGCCGTGAACCCGCTTCGCTCAGTCCGCAAGGACCAACAGGAACGTGAACCCGGCCACACCAAAGAGGAAAGCTCACGCGTTGTCCGCTACGCTGCAAGTCGTGCAGGAACACTGTGGCCAGCGCGTCTCTTGAACATTGGCCCTAATGAGGAAGAAAGAGCGCAGCTGGGTCGACACCGCTGCTCCGGCGAGGCGCCAGCGCGTGCAGGCGGCGTGAAATGTATTACACCGCGCGCACTATCTTGTCTCTGCGGCGGCAACCTAATATCCCGAGGACGTGAGCGCTCAAAGGTGGCGCGGCGCAGAAAGTACGAGCGTGGGGTCGGACGGCGTAGAACGGTGCTTCCCTCGGGGGAGAGTCCGAGGAAGAAGATAGGACGAGAACAGGGATAAATAAAATGAGTGAATTTAATTTCGCAAATACTCCAGTAAAAACAATATTTTCTTGGGTGTTTGTGGTTTGGCAACGGTCATGTAGGTGTTTTCCTATTGACAGCGTAATGTTCAATAGCTAAATAACCTCAAAAAATTAAATATAACTCTGACAAAGGCCAAAAGATTAACAAAACCCTCTGTTTTAGTCCTCCTTTTACCCCTTTTTTAATTACTAATCCTATGTTACAATGAATAAAATTATGCTAATGTGATCATACAATTATTTTAAAATATTTATATAATATTTTAATACATTTATTTTATTTTATTTGAATACCAATATATTTGAACTCAAAATAATTTGAAATACGAAAGCCTTTTTGTTGGACTAAAGTTTACAGTCACTTCGAAAGAATTACCATGAATAAAATTATAATCCATGAATATTGCCACGAATATGTAAATTCAAAATAGGAATAATTATTATCTCTATTCTTATTGCAAAAGTTCATGGAAATACACTTCAAGCGTTATTGTGACCTTATATTTTTTCACAGACAAGAAATAAAAGTGTTACTTTTTGACTTTGAAAACTGATATAAGTATAAAATAGTTAACAGTTGCGTTTGCATCTATATACCATTAAAGGGTCACAATATTTTTTTTAATTTTTCACCTTCCATTTGTTAACGTTCATCAAAACGTATACCCTTCATTTCTAGGAATCAAAATTACCTATTTAAAAATGTTGCACTGATGATCTCATTTTCAGGATACAAGTCAGCCATCATACATTTAATGCAAGTACGTTTTATTTGTTTTTTCATAGATATTGTGAACACGATCATTTTTATTTATTTTATTAACAAGCACATAATTCTATCAACTTCAAAGAATCAATATTCCATCTGAGTGTGTCTTTTCAATAACTGATGTACGCCGGCTACCGCTTTGAAATTTATTGTCACCAGTGCAATTTCGCAAAGCATTTAGAGTACTCTATTGCCATCATTCTGAATGCTCTGTGAATGCCGTTCCATATCACTGACCCACACCGTGTAATTTATATTTCAAGCTCACTCGAACGTTAAGTAATTTCAATTTAGAATGCTGGGATTTCGTAACGCGTCGCATTCTACTCGTGGCTATGACATTCGTGTAAAACAGCACTTTTGCCGCTTGTATCGTTCGTCTTTGTTTATTGGCGATACTCTGAATTTCCGAGGTCATACATTGGGTCACGTTAACACTCCACTGGTCACATGGAGTGTGAATAGGTTTACACTGCATGAGATCAGTGGTGTCACCTTTGTGCATCATTATGACTGTTGCACTCCACGCGAACATGTTATTGGAGTTTTTTGAGGGTTAAATATCATTTTATATAATCTATGACAATATACATATGCGGTTGGTTATTTTTAAACACTTTTACCATAAACCCCCTAATATTAGAAACCTTTGGGTTCAAAACTTATTAATTTTATTATTCTAATACATTCATAACGTAACTATTGAGTGAATTGTAAATTTAGAGAACCAAAAATAACCTATACCTCGAATACACAGGCGTCCTGCTGATTGGCTGTCATTGTATAATCTCTCTCTGGTTTATCTCTGGTTGAATTTCCCTACATCCCAACTTTGGTTCGTTATGGGTACTATGTCACCATGGGCAACATTGCTAAACAAAACACTCCTGGATTGTAATCGAAAACGTGTAATATCGCGTACAGTGGAAAGGCAGATCACTCTGGACAGTGGTCGAAGGGTTTTTGGATAGAATGGGAAAAGGCATACAAACTCTCAGGAAAGAGACCAACGGCGTTACTCCTATTCCCGCGTGGATATGTACTCTGTGCTGTCTATTAACTACACTTTCTTGTTCTACCAGGGGAATTTCTCCCCGCGTTGGGCACCTAGGCGCCAGCTTCCATCCGCCCCCCTCAGGCGCAAGTACTTCCTTCGGCTGGTATCCAGATACGCCGGAACGGAGCTTTCACAGTCGGAGCCCCTTCATAATTAAGTCTGGGTCGGGTCACTCGGTCAGCTCAGAGCTACTAGCTGTCCGGAGTCTAATTAAACGCCACTCACCATACGCCGGGTTGAATCCCTCCTCAATTGTCCATGAGTATCGGACGCTGCTACAACAAAACCAAGAGCTCATCTGAGGGCCGCCTGGAGCGAGGCCCCGGTTGCCTCGAGGCATCCACCCTTGAGCTATCGACGTGAGTATCGCCGAAATTTAAGTAACCTGACAGGGGTGATTCATGTTCGCCGTTGGACTTTCGTATCTGGGACTGAGAACAAGTTCCTCGCCCGGTTCTGCCAAAAGGACAACGGGTAGGGTCCAAATGATGGGTCACCGGGCGAACTCGGCAACACGAAACTTCGCGCCGCCTTTTCATTGCGCCAAATTGACACTAACGACGTGAGTACCGCCGAGAAACTCGGACCCACGTGGACGTTTTCGTTTCTACAAAAAGCCTCAGATCTTGTGACCGTCTGTCTCCCCCTTCGAGTGTTGTTCGATTCGAACCGCCACTCAACTGTTAATCGTTATGCCTATTAGTATAAAAAGAAATTGTCACTCACTGACATCATTTGTAAAATACTTTTTATTTGTGACTCAGATAGGACTCGAAGAAAGGCGAAAGGAATGTGTCTCAAGGCAGCAATATTGCGTTGAAAAGTTAGTATACGAAACAATTAATTTTCCAGAAAAATCTTTCGAAAAACGACGAAAAACACAAAATACTGAAGAGACATTCTTAAATTTGTTGTCTTCATCATTCATCTACGAAAGCTAAAAAGAGTATAATAGTTTTACGTATATATGTAAAAAACGGAATTAAATTGTCGTTCCCTTTTCAAGCCTGAGCATCATGAAAGACATCAGTAGAGATTAAAAGTCCCTTTAAATTTAATATTGCACACGCTGCAGCTCTACCTGATGTGATCGGCTTATGGATTTATTGATCGGTTTGTCAGAATTTCGTGTCGGGGTGTCATTTGATTTGTCTGGATCTCACGTGTGACACTGCTCAATTGTAACGTCGCTTCGAATCCAGTATGTCGTACATCGCTGTTCCAATTGATTTCAACGCTTTAAGCACTTACTGAAGTTACGAGAATCTCATATGTACCCTGTCATTGTATTGCCTTCGATCCCACTTTTCCAACCCAATATTCGTACTTCAAATGCATTGTCTAATAAATACACTGCAAGCTTTGAAATATAAAACGGCATGTTCGAGTTGCTTTGAAGTCAGATTTTATTGTACTATAATTCGCTCGTATTTGGCCAAAAGAGTATATGTCAGAAGAATTTAATATTGAGTTAAATATATTAACTTTCCTTTTATGTCAAAACTATTTAATTATTTTGAATTACCTTTACACGAACTCAATAATATTTATTACTCAATAATATATACAGGTCTTTGTATCTGATAATTAATTACTCAACTATATCTACACTAAATTCAATTCTTCTTTGTCTTTTCGAACATTATATAACAGCACTCATACCCTTTTGCCCAAACACGAGCGCATTGAACGTCAATCTCGTTCCTC